>PVLC010026355.1:0-22707 GCA_004027655.1 Graphiurus murinus | reverse complement strand
TATCATCTTTAGTATGAGGTCTGATGAAACAGTTACAGAAATTAAACAGGTTTCACCAACAAAAATTCTGTCTTAAAATGCTATTTAATTGAACTCGATATTTACCAAGTGCCCACTATGTTCTAGGCAATGTGCTCCCAAGTCAAGCTTCCTGAGGGGAACAAAACTTGACAAAATCAAAAAGTTAACAACCCTGACAATTCTTCAACATTTTTTTTTAAACCAATCCATAAAATCCAAATGTCTGGTGCCCTGTCCTTTACTTCCCCAATGCCTAAGTGGCCCTTTGGTTCCACATGAACCTCTCTAGGTACAGCATTAACTTATTTATGTCACTACGGGCTGGGCTCTGAGTTATTACTCAGTGCTATTTAATGTACAAGACAGAAATTTATTAAATGGCAATGAAGTAGCAATTACTACATGCTTCCCTGGCAGCTCAAAAGTCAGTAATTAAATACCACCTACTGTACCTGGATTGTGAGTTATTAAACAGGATGAATGGAACAATTCATTAGATGGGACCTCAGTGTCCTGAAAGGGGCATTTCCATACAACTCACTATGAGCAAACAAAGACACTGGGGAAGTCAGGCGGTTTTCTGGGGGGGCAGGGGGGAAATGAATTATTATCACTCAGCAGCCAACTCCAGCCAGTAGCCCTGGCACTTGGCTAGACAGCTGAGACAGTATTTGATGGGACATCTCCCATGGAAGTCCCTGGTGTCCTGAAGCACCGTGCAGCCTGACGACTGCGTGTAGCAAGACCACAGCCTGCCTCACTTACCAATCACACCCAAAGTTCTGGAGCATCTCCTCCCACAGGTTTATATTTTGCCATTCTGCCACATGAACAAAGGATTTTAAAAAGAAATCACAATCTAACTACAAATAAAATTTGTCCTATTTACTCTGGCAACCTCCAGAATGTCTTTATTGTGTACCTTACTGCCTCTCACCGGGTGGCTCCCACCTTGCTTCTGCAGTGTCTACCCTAGACTGGCCTCCTCCCCACCCACAGTCCTGCCCCTTCCCTCCGTCTAGGGACCCCAGGCTTCTCAATCAAAGTTCAACATGAAAAGTCATCTGGTCCAGAAGGCTTTCCCCGATGAAGAGACAAGACACTAAAAAACTTTCCCAGACTACTTTAAAGTCATCCCCTCCAATATCAAATAAGTTTCAGTGAAAAGTAAGTTGATGGTGTTTTTCTCCCCTTAAGCTGTGGGTGCCTAAGCTTTATTACTGTGATAGTCTTAACAGGCAAACCCTATGTCTATGGTGGATGTGTGTAATGTCCAGACAAAGAGAGCATATAATGAATGTTAAATATAAAATCACTCTGGGCAGTAAAAGACACACACACTAAAAAAACTTTTAAAGGAAATACATGATAGCCTTATCATTAGATGTACTCAAAGTGTAAAAGAAAGATAAGCAATGAACCAGTGAAGGGGTGAAAAGTGTCAGATGACAGCAGGGGATGGACAAATGAGATCAAGGGGATAAAGTTCAAAGAGGTAGGACAACAGGTCATTAATCACAGGGATTTGGGCCATTCTCACAGAGGGCAAGGTTTGGAGATGACACCGTGGAAGAAACTAGAGATGGTCCTGAAAGCAGCACTTCCTCACAAGGAATGCTAGAATTTCACCACAGCCAGCCTCAGCAACTTAGTGAGGCCCTCTGCAACTCAGTGAGACTCTGCTTCAAAATAAAAAATAAAAAGGCTGGGGGTGTAGCTCAGAAGTAGAATGACCCTGGGTTCAATCTCCAGTACTACAGGAAGAGAGAAAGAGAGAGAGAAGAAAGAGAGGGAGGTAGAGACAGAGAGAAAAAGAAGGAAGAGGAGGAGGAGGAAGAGGAGGAAAAGAAGGAAGGGAGGGAGGGAGGGAGGGAGGGAGGAAGGAAGGAAGGAAAATACTTGAAGAGAATAACTTCAAATAAGAATCCAGTGCTATTTTTTAAATCTCCCCCCTGCCCCCGCAGGGAATTACAAAATAGTATTTGCTACTTTTTACTGCCAAAAATTTCTCTTTAGGTAAATTTTGGGAATCACATGAAAATACGGAACATGTCAGGTTGGTCAAAATACAAATTGAGACTGAAAAGGGACACCATCTTTGTTTTGGTGGTGGTGGTGATGTTTATTGGAGGGGGGGCATTGGGGATTGAATCCAGGGGCATTCTACCTCTGAGCTATACCCCAAACCCTTTTTTGTTTTGTTTGTTTTGAAATAAGGTCTCACTAGGTTGCTAAGAGTCTCAGTTAAGTTGCTAGGCTGGTCTCAAAGATGTGATCTTTCTGTCCAGCCTCACAAGTACCAGGATTACAGGAGGGCTCTGTTTTAATTATATAACCTCCACATCACAATTACTTGAAATCAAAGTCAAGAAAAGACATAACTGTATACCAAGATAATATAAAGGAAGATGCATACTGGATATAAAAATCAGTTTGGGTTTTTAACTACTGAAGCCACAAAATAAATCATTAAACATCTCCCTAATTAGTTATCCGAACTCTAAAAAAAAGAAAAAAGTAGTACCTAAAAAGTTTGGAATATTTAGTCATTTAAAATACATTAGAAAGCAAAATACATTAGAAAGCAACATTAAAGAAAGTCAGTAGGAGGCTTTTCTTCATTATGGGACAGAAAAAAAGGTATGGCCTTTTTGCAAAAAAAAAAAAAAATGCTCTTTCTGGGTCAACCTGCATGAATACCACAGTGGTCCTACTCTGACTTAGTAGTTTTAGCCCAGTTACTCTAGGAGATAATTAGACAAATGTAGTACAAAAATATTGAATGGAGCATTTCATAACTGTAAAGAACTCCATCTATAAGAGATTAGTTAATGAATTACAAAGGAATATTTCTCAGATATTAAAAATGAGGTGTCTCCAAATGTATGACATAAGATAGCCAAAATCTATTGTGAAGAAAAAAATGTTTTATGACAAGATCTCAAATCTAGGTCTGTGTGTATACATGCATAAAGATCATTAACGTAGGGCAACAGTTATCACTAGAAGGTGGAATTATCTCTAAAAGGGCATGGTTTGCACTTTACTTGGACTTTATTTGTTGTTTGAACTTTTTTATAATAAGCACTTTTAAACAGAAAAGAAATCAAATTAAGCTGCTGTCATTTTGAAGAAAAAAAGTCTTCAATATACCTTTAAAAATAACTTTTTAATGGAAAGAATAACAGCCATCCTTTATTTACAGGATGGAAATTCGCTGTCACATACCAGAGGCTCTGAATGGAAGTAGGCTGATCCTCAGGCTGGCGGAGGAGCAGTATGACTGGGGTCATCTCCCTGCCTGCCATGGGCTGGAGCAGGGCAGAGTATCCTCTAGCCAGACTCCACCTGGCCAGTTGGACCACCCCTGCCTCACTCTAAGAAGAGCCCCTGGGTGGGCTCTGGGTCCTGCTTCAAGACATGCCAGTGGGGACCTCTGTACTCAGCATGTGGCCCTGTCTGGGCAGGGGACAGTGCTGAAGGAAACGTCACAGGAGAGTGGGAGAATAGGAAAGCCAGGGAGCCCTGGGTCTTTTCTACTTTCCCAGAGAGGCAGCCAGCCAGACGGCCACTAGGGAGGACTCAGTCTAGAGATGAGCAAGCACACACCAAACACTGGCACACACTTCCACTTGGTAGCAAAGGGTCCACTGAGGACCCAGAATTACAGTCTCCACTGGAGGGAGGAGGGCTGGGGAGAAGGCCTCCTTCACACGATCCATATATTATAAAAATAGGGGCACCTGCAAATAGATACTAAGCCAAAAGATCATTAATCTAAATGCAAACATATTTCAGGGCAAAGCACCCCATCAGTGGTCCCTCCAGTGTTCACCATGGTGTAGACTATCCTCAAAATCCAGTCTCTCCAACAATTCAAGCATCAAAGAGCTGCCCAGGCTGTTGCTGTTTCTCCCTCCCTGAACCTCACCTCCCTCTACTGATCTCCTGAATAATCCCTAATCCATGTTGAAATATTCTGACACATGCAGCAAAGAGAAGATGTGCTCAAACCACAAGCCAAGAAGGGAGCATTGTGTGGACATGGGAAGTTTCTCCTTGCAAAGCAGAAGCAGAGAGGGCTTCACTGCTTGATTTAAAAAAAAAAAAAAAAGTTCATTAACTGCTTTGAGCAAGCAAACAAACAAATGGAGGACGTATAAAATCTTCCAAGACACTAGTCTAAAACCAAACAAAATACATGCCAGTGTTCATTAAGGAAGGGATAACAGTGCCTGCCCTGCCGTCCAAGAGCTGACAGCCACATGGCCAAAGCAGCATGCAGAGACAAGCACAGGGAGCTGGGAGCTGTGTGGCCTGGCTGCAAGACCTTACAGAGCAGGGGAGAGGCAGGAGAAAGCTTTCAAAGTGGAACTCCACCTGGGCCTCCCACTCTGTCCCTCAGCTTCTGTATCCTAATACAGAGCACTCCAGGCTCGGGGAAGGTCACATAGGCAGGCCCTGAGGGGCCAGGGTATGGTGGCTGAGGACCAGAAAGAAAGGCTCCAAAGCTGGATGAGAAAGAGCACAGAAGAGTAAGAAATGAGGCAAGGGAAACAGACAGGACAATCACAGAGTCTGGACCAGAAATTTCTCTTTTATCCCACATGTGACAAGAAACTCTCAGGTGATTTTAAGCAAGGGAGTGAAAAGTGAATGCTATCTAGTCTGCAGTCTAATTTACATTGTTAACAACGTTGACAGATGCTGTGTATATAATGGATCACGTGGGAACTCAAACTCTAAGTTTTCTGAAAATCTATTGTCAAGTTTCAGAATATATGGAGGCCATAAGTCTAATTCCATTCTCCTGCATGTGGTACAGACCAGATCTCAGAATGCACACATGCACGAGATTTGCTTCATTCACTGAAGTCTGCGGTAAGGTCTTTCTAGGGAATGAATTTCTAAAACAAGCAACTATTTTTTATTTGGGGGTGTTATTTCCTTCCAAAAGACAAAACAAAAGAGAACAGACAGAAAATATAATAGACTGTAGCATTTTGTTATCAATGAACACAAAGTTAGCTGCTCATTAACAAGGGAGCCTTTCCTACTATCTGTCTAGTACTTACTATTCAAACTCCATTACAGTGAGAGTATTTCTTTGCAGATTAAACATACTTCTCTTAACTAGTTGAGTAATTTTATGTAAATATAATAACCACCCCAGAATTTTGCATAAATTTCCCTTTGGAAATTAAAAATAGGAAAATGGCCACTAAAGTGAAATATTAATTGCAGAGTGTGATTTGCATTTTTCAGAACTGGAATGCCACTATATAATCAGTCCTCCAAAACTTTGAAAATATGACTGTTATGTATCCAGAGCCATCCTGTAAGCAGTGAAAGTACTTTACAAATATCATCCTCATAATAACCACATAAAGAGAGGGGCGTTTGCTATAAAAGTTCATTGGGCATGAAAACTTGGCTCAGTTATTCAACAGCTTGATCCAAAAGCAATTATTAAAATTAATTTTTAACAGCAACCAAAATAATTTGGCTCAAAGAGTAAACTAATAAGCAGCAACTACCTACCCGTGGCACATTTCCTTTACACAAAAGCTGCCTCTCCTTGCCCCAATACCCAGAATTACTTCTAGGAAACTGGCTCCTGTAAAGAGTGATGGCCCAAGGGCCCAGTGCCAGCAGCTGTCTTCAAAGCACTGGGCTTTACTTGGTCCTCTAGTTGAAGAGCCCTGTGGCTGGCACCAAATGAGTTGGAAAGATTCTGATCTCCTAATGATATAAGGCTGAGCCAAGGATCATCCTTCATAATGCATACGGGATAGCCCACTAACAGCCTGAGGACAAAGGCTCACTGGTCTCTCTCAACAGCAAGCTTCGCCATGTGCATACCTGGCAGACAACACTCTAAAGAATGGGGTGGCTCTATAGAACAGGCAGTTATGCACAGGAGTTCACATGCTTGATGGTAGAAAGGATGCTAATTCCTATAAGCCTTTTTCCAGGTTCTCCAGAAGGGCAGAGGTCATGCCTCCTTTACCAACCTTCTACCTTTGATATAGGTTTACATCTCTCTTATGCCATGAGTACATTTCTTGGATGAGAAGTGAATGCAGATGGTTCTATTAGACCATGACAGTCCAGAAACATGCACACATTGTTCCTGGTTGGTAAGCCCAGGATTATTCCATGTACCCAACAGGTAACTAGAAGAGACCAGACAAGAGACAGTCCCAGCCATTTCACAGCATGGCATGGTAAGAAAAGGATTCACATCCCTGCCTTCCACCTGCTAGTTGCATTATTTACACAGGTTACTAATACCCACTGGGCCTTTCTTGCCTCATCTGTAAAACAGGTCTAATGCCCACTAGGGCAGATGGAAGATTAAATATGTTAATGAATGTGCAGTACCTGCCATAAAACAGAAGCTCATTATTCTCCTCTGTTTGCATGAAATAAATCTTCTCCTGTCATCAGTGAGCGCCATCCTTCTCTGCTCATTTATTACTCTCAGGTTCAGATTTCTAAATCAACTCAAAATGGACACTCCATGCCTATTTCATAGTAAGAGAAACACCAGCCAGGATGATGATTTAAAACAGACTTTGAACTAACCAAGTTGTGGTCCAAAATCTAATTCTACTACTTATTGGTTGTATGATCTTGGAAAATTGTCCAACCTGTGACTCCAGATTCATTAGGGGCTAGGGATAGAGCTCAGTAGTAGAGTGCTCGCCTAGAATGTGTGAGGCCCTGGGTTCAAACCCCAGGACCACAAAAGAAAACACCAACAACAGTAAAAACCCACCAGCTCTGCCAGGTGCAGTGCCACATACCTGTAATCCCTATACTTGGGAAACTGAAACAGGAGGATGGCGGGTTCAAGGCCATTGTAAGGTAACTTACCAAGAGCCTGTTTCAAAATAAAGCTAACAGCGCTGGGCATGTAGCTCAGTGGTACGATGCCCCCAAATTCAGTCCCCAGTAACACACACACACACACACACACACACACACACACACACACACACATCAAGCCAGCTGCAGTAATGTACACCTGCCATCCCAGTAGTTGGGAGGCTGAGACAGATGTATCTTAAGTTTGACGCCAATCTCAGCAACTTAGTATGATCCTGCTTCAAAATTAAAAATTAAATAAGTCTGAGAATGTAACTCAGTGGCAGAGCACTCCTGGGTTCAATCCCAAGTTACCCCCCCCCCGCCGCCCCAAAACAAAAGAGAGAAAGAAGGAAGGAAGGAAGAAAATTCAACAGGTACAAAATGAGGAGGCAGGAGTGGGGTAGTAATATCTCTATCAAAAGATTAATTATTGGAAGGAGAATGGAAAGGAGTAAATAACTGTAAGAGAGTCCTGGCAACATGTTACCTGCAGCCTAGGACTCTCTAAGCAAATGCCCCTTTATAACACTTAGAGAATATCCTAAGTGGCTGAAGAACAGGTCTTAGAAATAATGCTTGGTGGCTAATGTTGATTTTGGTGCCAATGCTCTTAATAAAATTAGTGGATGATGAAGTTTACCTCGAACTCTGAGGAGCTGCACGAGTGATATATGCTTAGACAGGCCTGGACCTGGTCTGGCCACCCTCAATGCCCTAGGGCAGCCTGGTCTGGTTTGCTTGGGCATTTGCAAAAGAACAGGGCCATTTTCAACTGCCCCTTAGAAAATAAAGTCTAATAGACAAATCTATTAGAACAACTACTCACTTCTTCTGTCTAGGGAATTCCTCTCATTTCTGCTGGGTCTCAGGATTGTGGGAGGTGGCCAAAAAAAAGCTCGCTCTTCATCTGGGCATGAACATCTGAGCCTCTATGTAAAACTCACTCATTGAAAGGAAAGAGAATCTGCTTCTAAGCTCACTCATTGAAAGGAAAGAGAATCTACTTCTGAGATGAGTAAAGCAGTCTAAATCAGACTAAAATTAGTTCTCCTCACAGTATCAGACACATAAACTTTCATCTCTATTACCATATGCAAGACTCTACTCATTTCATTATATGTCTTTAAGAAATATTATAAGATTATTTTGTTGCACTTGAACTTAAAAATATGATGGAGCCCATACTGGTTCTACAAATATAAAGATATGAGCATCAATATAGCTCATGTTTAGAAAAAGGAAAAAGACTAACAGATTTAGGAATGGGGAGAGGAAGGAGCAATGGCATCCTTTAGAATGATACTTTATAAAAACAACACAACAAAAAAAGAGTAACTTCTGCCAGATACTGTTCTAACCCTTTTGATTTCATGAAAATCTAAAAAACCCTGATTAGTTCCAATTTACAGATAAGGGGACTGAAGCAAAGAGACTTCTAGTAACTTCCCAAAATTGCCCAGCTGGTAAATGTTAGAGCTGGTTTCAAACCAGCAGTGTGGCTCCAAAGCCTTGGCTTTTAACCAGTTGACTCTATTCACTTGTTTTATCTTAGTTGGTCGTCATTTATAAATCAAAGTTCAAGACTTTCTCCACTATATGTTGAAGATGAGGCTGACTTCCATCTACCCTGAGGGCAGTATTAACATTTCAGGAGTGATGGGTGTACAAGCATTCAAGATCCTGGCCCCTAGTTACTGAAGGCCTTTGGGCAGACCAATCCCCTTCCCATGTCCAAAACCCCTGAGGTATGGGCTGGAGGTGAGGAGAAAGGAGGAGAGAGGAGAGGAAAAGAGCCACTATAGAAACCATTATAGCAAATTAAAGGGGAACTTGACATCAAGAAATGTTAAACAAGAAATACCTGGTGACAAGCAAAGGAAGATAAAGAAGAGACAAAGGAAAGATATGTTACAGACTTCTTCCCTTTTAGTAATTAGTCTGAAAACAACCCAAATTTTTGAAAAGTCATCAGAGCTCAACAACTAATAGAAAACTTTTCTAAAAACAAAACCATATCTGGCAGGCATTCTTTATCTGTTCTTTCATAAACTCTAAGCCCAAGATTTCAAACTAACTTATGACTGCCAGACAATCTACAATCTACAAGCCTAGCCTCTTGATAGGAGCATGGCAGAATGCTTCTTTGGCCTAATTGAAAATAACTCAGATTGTCCTCCCTCAACCTCCTCCAAAAAAAACAATAGAATTTGGATTCAAAACCTGGAGCTAGAACTAATAAGAACCTTTCCTTTGACACAAGGAGACCACTAGTTTGGCTCCAAAAATAGAAATAAAATAACCAAGAAGGTTGGGCTGATGGATACACAAGAAATATAACACCCACACACCTTACTCTTCTTATCCATGTATAGGGCACCACTCTGCAAAGACTACCCACGGGGAACTCACCTGATGAAGATACAGCAGAGAGGTCACCTTGCAGAGCTTGAATGAACATCTGGGGCATGTAGGGCTCAAAGGGCTCCAGCTCTAAAGACCAAGAATACTTATAACAGCTACATCATCACCTCCCCACCAGCTCCCGTCTTTCTCCCTCTTGCCCTCCTCCTTCACTGCACTCTCTTCTACTCCCCATTCTCTCATTGCCATGGCAAATCCAAGTTTCTCGCCAGGTCTCCTTTGTAAGTGCCCTGACTATAGAATGCTTCTGAGGAGATTTTACACAAAATTGCAAAGCCAGAAAGGGGATTTCAGCAAGAATTCCAAGGCAGTCACCTCTAGACTCAGAACACCTTGCCAATGAAATACGTGTTTATCTCCCTTAACCCTTGTCAGTGTACTGACCCAGAGAAAAAGGAAGAAGATGTGGAAAGGGACCCAGGATATTGGTGATCCTTACAGTCATCCTAAAGAAATCTGATTTTCACTGGCAGCCCTTTGCAGCCTTTGTTACAAGAAAAAATATTGCTCTCTTTGCAACATTACAGCCAACTGTTCCCATGTTAGCCGGACTCTTCTCACTAACATCAGCATTAGCACATCTGATGTCCACAGCTCTAACAACCTGATGTCTTTGTATTCTGGCACCAATCTGCTAAAAGGCAGCTGACCCAGCCCACCCGCCCTAATTAAGGAGAATCTTTGGCATGGGTTAATTCTGACTTTCCTGAAGCAAATTCAAGGGACACACATTATGCAGGCCTCAAAATCTCAAGTGTCACAAGTGCCTTGTGATGATTATTGCGCCATTTGTAGGGTTTCTTAAAAGTTCCAGTAACTTCACATTTATGTGAAAGCTATCAGTATCCTTATAAGAAAGAGATGCATTTGAATAATTACTAGTTTTTCCTCCACCAGCTCAGCCTCAAGGACAGTTTATTCCATCTGCTAACAGACATGTGGACATGTATCCCTGCCTCCACAGGTGCTATGTTTAGAGTCTACACTTCAGTGCTGCTCACCTTCAGGGGACATCTCTTGTAGAGAGTTTACAACCCCAAGCCCAGATTTAGGACAAAATGATCTCACCTTGTAGGAATCACTGCAGAGCACATTCCAACTGTGAACTTCAGGGTGGATCCAACGTTCCCTTGGGACGTGAGAGTAACAATTTGGAATAGGACACCAGATGAAGCCCAGGCTCTGACCCTCCTCTCCAGATTAAAGCAGAGCAGAGCGAGAACTTTGTTGTTTTGTTATTATTGTTGTTTAATTGCCATTGAGTAATATTTATTCAAATTTAAATATTTGGTTTAATAGACTATGCCAGAGAAGCACTGAAGGTGCAGGGTGGTGTATAGTTATGATCACCCTTAAATTATTCAGTTGGGCATGGTGGCACATGATTGTAATCCTAGTACTCAGGAGGCTGAGACAGGAGGATTGCAGATTTGCAGCCAGCCTCAGCAACACAAGGCCCTCTGCAACTTAGTGAGATTATATTTCAAAATTTTAAAAAACAATAAAATAGGACTGGGGTGTAACTCAGAGGTAGAACACCCTTGGATTCAACTCCCAATACCACAAAAAATAAAAAATAAAAAAATTATTCAGAAAGACCAATAAACTACCTCTTATGAACCTTCTAGAATATGGTTTTCAGTAGAATACAGGTGAGAGACTGATCCCCCCCACCAACCCACCCCCGCTAAGGGTCATCTAAGACAACAGCTTTAACAGTGTCACACATTTTATGGGTCAAGAATTTGGGCAGAGAGCAGCTGTTCCACGTGGCAATGGCAGGCATCACAGGTGGCATTTGTCTGGTAGATGCTTTAGTCTCAAGGATCCAAGATGGCTCCATTCACATGTGGGTATGGCTGGAAGACTGGGTTCAGCTGAGGCTGTTCACTGCCCCGAGACCTCTCCTGCCACAACAGCCTCGTGGTAGTCAGACTTCTTGCTCGAGAACAGACAACAAAGCAGAAACCACATGGCCTTCTATGACCCAGCCTCGTAAGTCACACGGCACACTTCTGTCACACTCAGGAGCGTTGACAAGCCCATCCGGATTCAAGGAGAGAGGCTGTGTTTTTAAATCCAGAACCTCTCCTGCCATACCACAGACAAAATAATTCAAACACCCTGACAAAAGTAATTTGCACTGAGCCTGGCACTGAATATTTCCTTTCAGAATGGTCTGTTTCAAGAGTCTGAGCCTGAGAAGAAGGAACCAGAATGACTGCTTGCCAGAAAATTAGTCAAAAATAGCAGGGACAGAGCACAATGGTATTAAGCAGATTTGTGGTTTAGAAATTAGCCATGAGTCCCATTATTACCAAGAAATTCGCAACCAATAGGACCAAGATTTGTGTCAATGGACCAGTCACTCTTCTTTTCAGCCTTTAGAAATTTCTAGGAGTGACTTCACTGAGGCTAATCTCCTTGAGGAGCAGATCTCTCATGCTTGGATCTGAATGGCTCAGAGTTGCCCTTTATAATCTGCAAAGAGGACCTCAGACCAAGATCATCACAGGGAGCAACAGATTGAAAAGCAGCTCACATCACTGTTGTGCCTAGACATGGGTTCTCAACACGGACAGCTGCGTCCTCTTCCCCTCCCAGAGCACTCTTATTCGTCAATGCCTAGAGACACTTCTCATTGTCCTGACTGGGGAAACAGGATTCTACTGACATCTGGTCAATTGAGGCTGGTAGTAAGGGATGCTGCTAAACATACTGTAATACACAGGACGACACCCACAACAAAGAATTACCCACTGGAAATGTCAATAGTGCCAAGGTTGAGAAATCCTGCTCTAAGGCACACACTGTCATTGAGCAGACTGCTAAACAGCTCCACATTATTTTCATTGTTATTTCTCTCCCTGTTTTTCAACTATGCATGTATAGTTTAATTCCTATGAGTTAAATGTACATATGCAGTAGCTCCACAGAAATATCTCATTTTAGAGTTCTCTAAAAGTTGGGTGTGGTGGCACATGCCTGTAATCCCAGCTACTCAAGAGGCTGAGGCAGAAGGATGGCAAGTTCCAGGCCAGGCTGGGCAACTTAGCCTGTCTCAAAATAAAATAAAAAAGGCTGGGGATGTAGCTCAGAGCACTTGCCTAGCATGTTGAAGGCTCTGGATTCAATCTCTAGTACTGAAAAAAAAATACTACTAAAAGCCTGAAAACTATAATTCTCATAAGGAAATGATTCTTTAACACAATCTTTAAGAGTCGCTTTTAATTTAGTGGCCCATTCTCATCAGCAATACAAAAACAAACACACAGAGAAAAAAATAACCTTAAAGGACTCGGTATGCAGTGACTTCCACATGCTGCAGTCTTTTGTTTCTTAAAATAATGAACTGAAATGTTTATGCATGGGTGCCAGCAAACCAAGAGTTACAGATTAATAGCTGCTCTTGCAGTGAGGGCTCTTCCATCTGTCATCTCTCAGCAGGAGAACAATAGCAGCAATGATACAGACATGGCCTCCTCTGACCAAATACACCCGACCTCTGCCACCTGTCCCTAAGACACACAGATGCCAGCCTGCGTGTACCCTGCAGTTACTTTCTTCCTTGCAGAGACTCTCATATCCAGCTCTGTTTGTGGCAGTCATACTTCGGTTAATACTTACAAATCAAAAGCTGTCAAGCCACCAGACAGAAAACACCATTTATAAACATTCACCTTCAAGGAACTCTGGATGGTCATTTTTATTGAGTCTCTTCCACCACAAATTTGTAAAGCTATTTCCTATTTCCAAACATTAATTGCCATTTTCCTCTTAAAACAAGGTTTCAATGACACTGATACAAGGCACATAAAACCACATTTCCCTGAGGGAAATAAATTACATTGCTAGGTTGGTACACACTGTAACACAGGCCAGGCCTGCTAATGGTGTGTAATATGTTGCTTAACTTTTTACACAGTTTGGGGGCTTTGCCTCACCTGTTTCAACTAAGATGTTAGCCCAGTAAATTGATTCTTAACTGTCTCATGAAGCAGGTAACCACTGAGAATGGCCCTCACCAGGAAGATGTACCTCCCAAGAAACACACTGACCAATCTCACAACATGGATAATTTAATTTGTTAAGTGACTACCAATGTTAACTCACATCAAAATACACACTCTAGAGGTCCCTTGATCCCAAAGGCAAAGGGAACTCTGGTAAAGGTTGGCTTCCAGAGCCTGTCTGTTCCGCAGCAAGAATAAACACAAGGTTCAGGATTCCAGGAAGCTCACCCATGGCAAGCCCTGACAGGGACAGTGTGACACAGGGTTTAGAAGCACTGCAGGTCTGAAAACAACCCCAGCTACCACAACACTCTGAGCACCTGGGGCAGCAATCCTGGAGGAGCTTGTAGGAGCAATGGATGCTCAAAGCAGACTTGCTTACCACTACCTATACTCCAGCTAGGCCTTCTGGAGGTCCACCTCATTTAGTTCTCATAACAATTCTACAGAATAAGCATGATTGTCCCCAGTTTACAGATGAAGAGACCAAGGCCTCCTGCTTGAGGTCAGAAGGCTGGGAAGCAAGGAGCAGGGACTAGCCCCCAGGCCTGCCCGACTCTCAAGGCTTGGTCCCCCCCACCGCACATCCTACCCAGAATTCAGTCCATCCTCACTGTGGCAAAACAGTGGGGAAGGACTGTCTTCCATGCAATCTCTCCCTCTAAAAAGCCTGATACAGACTCTGTTGGTTCTCAATCAGCAAAATATTTAGAGGCTGAATAATCGCCAAACAAAATCTAACCCTGTGCATGTAATCATTAACATTTTTAGAATACTGAAAATACATATTCCTTACATTCAGGAGCTGGGCTGTTTGTGAGCTACAGCTGGGTTCTTTGAGGCCAGCATGGCTGGAAGAAGAACTTGGTCCTCTCATTAAGACACCAACAGTCCTGGCCTTACAAAGAGGGGTGATGAAACTGGGGTGATGATCAGGGAGTTGGTTGTGGGAAAAGAGAATACACTTAAAGGAAGAAGTCATCTTGAGAAAATATAGGAGATACGAATGCAGGAAAAGGTAGAAACATCAAAGAATTCTCTGATCTGTGTTATAAAAATAGGAGCAAATTCTTGCAAAATAGCCATAGACTCTTTCACTCCTACACTATAGAAAACAGTAATTAAGTGATTTATACCTTATCTGGGAGAGTAATTAACGAATGCATACAATTTCACTTTGCAATAAAAACCAGGAATATAAACCAATCTTCTAACAGCATTAATTTTTCATATGCATTGGAATCCTATCAATACAGAATTCCATCACATTTCAGCACTTAATTTTATAAACATAAATACTAATTGCCATTAACTTTTTTTCTGTCACTATGGTTATAAACTCCCACATTGCTTTGAAGAGACAAAGAGAAATGGAGAACTATTATATTGAAACATAAATAAGCAAAAAAAAAAAAAAAAGTATGCCTTAATCAGCAGGCAGTGCCAAAACAGTTTTCCACTAAAGGTATGCTTTCTAAAACACCTTCTGTAAGACGCAAGGCTTACCCTGGGAAAACTGGATACTCCTGTCTCACTTTTATTGGTACTTTCAAGAATTCTGAAGGAAAGAGGTGAAGCTTTCCCCACACATAGTAAATGAATGAAGCTACACTTTCCATATAAACTTTTTGCCAGCATATACTTAATTTCTTTCTAATTTGCACGGTTTTGCACACAGAATATTTTAGGATCAAGTAAATACTGACTATTCACTTCAAAGCACTCTGCTAGCACAGCACTACAGGACCAACTCACCTTGGTGCCAATAACAGCCACCATGAGATTTCCAGACTGTAATAACACTACTACAGAACTGGGCCTGGTGGCACATGCCTATAATTCCAGTTTTAGGGAGGCTGAGACAGGAGGATCACAGGTTTAAGGACAGCCTCAACAATGTAGGGAGACTCTCAGCAACTTAGCCTGACCTTTAAAAAAAATTAATACTATTAGGGGTGTAGTTTGGAGGTATAATGCCCCTGGATTCAATTTCTAGTACAAAAAAAAATTTTTTTAAATACATACATATATAGAGGGGAGGGGGCGACAAGGGGTATAGCTCAGAGGTAGAATACCCTTAGGTTCAATTCCCAGTACCCCCCCCAAAAAAAGAACATTACCACAAAATCACTTCCTAAGGCCTAATTTTCACCAAAAACAAGGTAAAGACCCATGCCACACAGCAAGTTTAAGTTCACTCTTTTTTTCAAGCTCTAATAACCCAGGCACAGTAGTAACTCCTCTCACTGCTATGGAAACCTGTTCAGGTCCAGCTCTGGCCTACAGAAAGCCTGCCAGCTTTACATCAATAAGCCCTGTGATGTTTGATACTGAGCAAAAGCCAGTACCTAACTGGCTCTTTCTGTAGTCCTCAATCAGGGTTCAACTACAGCTGGTCTTTTGAAACACCAGGAGATGGGCTGTCTGCTACATATTTCCTGAAGAGAAGGAAGGAGAGGTCATACAAAGTTGGCATCAACAGAAGTCAGGTGAATAGTGAAAAGGATTTCTAGAAGGAACTGTGTTCTCTCCCACAAAGGTGGCACAGAAATTCCACATGAAAATGGTTAGTTGGTATCTAAATCTGCTTTCTATACTATAACAAATACCTGAGAAAAACAACTTAAAAAGAGGAAAGGTTTGTTTTATTTGCAGTTCTGGGGATGGAACCCAGGGCCTGTGCACACCAGGCAAGCACTCTACCACTGAGCTACATCTTCAGCCTCCTAAAGGTTGATCTTGGTTCACAGTTTTAGAGGTTTCAGTCCATGGTCAGTTTGACCCTGTTGCTTTGGGCAAAGCAACACATCATGGTGGGAGCATACAGCACAAGAAGCTGCTCACCTCCTGTGCCAGATGAGAAAAAGAGATAGAAAGGGCTGGATTTCCACTATCCACTTTGAGGACACACTCTGACCTAAAAGTTCCCATTGGACCCCACCTCTTAAAGATCCCCTTCCCTTCAACTGTGCCATGGGCTGGGGTCAAGTCTTCAACACACAGACCTTTGCAGGTGTTTCAGTCGGCATCCTCATTGTTGTAATCTAAAACAACTGACCACTATGACTTAGAGAAGATTTATTTGTTCACAGTTATGGAGATTTCAGGAGTCCAGGAGTTCAGCCCGTGTTAGGCCAGGTTACATAGGCAGAGCTCAGGGCATGGCAGTGGGAGGCAGAGAAAAAGAGAGACAGACAGACAGAGAGAGGAAGATCTGTTCTCATATCATGGAGGCCAGAAGCAAAAGTGAGCAAGCAAGGGGATTCAAGAACACAAACATAGTCCCCTCGGCTGCATCCCCAGGGACCCACCTCCTCCAGCCACACCCCACTTGCCTGGGTTACCACTCAATAAATCTATTATAGTGGGTTTACCCACTGATGAGATTATAGCCCTCATAACATCTGAACATCGACATCAACTCTGAACATCAATATATGAGCTCCTCCAGGGGACACTCTATATCTAAACCATAACAGGGGGACTTTCCAGATCCACATGATAGCAGTTGCAAGAGAAAGCTCTGTCTCCCCTAAATATGAGGGTCAAGTGGTGAAGCCTGAAGGTCCATTTAAAGAGAGACATCTTTAGCCAGGATGGGAAGGTGGACCAGAGTAGGTGGATGAAACTTACCAAGTGGCAAACAATGGCATCTCCTCAGGTCAGTGTTTATAAATTTAAAGAAAATGTCTTGACTTTACAAATTCCCTTTGGCAACCTTGAATCCTGAATTAATCTCCTATAATTATCCAAAACTTTAGAACTCCCTTGTACTGTCAGTGTAAATCTCTTTTTGTTTGTGAATTAACCAAGAAATTAAGTAAGCAAGATAAACAAACAGTAAGGCTTTGGGTGACTAGCCTAAGAGCAGTGGTGGGACTTCTGACCACACTGGGTTTACCACTGTGGGTTTCTAAGAATAGTCCATTGCAAGACCTGGTTTCCTTGGTTGCTGCCCACAACAGGGTTACAATTATTAAAATGGGATTGGGCAGCAAATGCAAACCCTGTAGAAGATGTGGTCTTCCTTCTATTGCTGCAGTGCCCAAACACACCTTCATAGCTGTAGCATTTTGAGAGGTAACTTCACGCCTATCTGTTCCACAGCCAGCCACCCTGATTCATCCAGGGAGGCTGAGCCACCCAAGTCCTGAGGGCAGCAGTCACACAGAACCCAGCGTGAAAAGGGTCACTGATGCACAGCAGTGTCGCAGTGCTGCTTCCTATCCATGCCCCAGGCCTGAGGAGGCCTGTCTTCCCTCAATCTCACCACCCATGTGAAGGAACCAGTTTGATCTTATTACATCTCAATTTTCTAATCTATATGTAACTTGACTATATAAAAAATGACTTGGCACCACTTCTTATAGACTTTGCAGCCTATAAATGTCTCAGAGCAGAGGACTCAGAGTCAGGAGTTGTATCTTCATTTACAGCATTCATTCACCTAACAAATACATGCTAAGCACTAACACGGGCCAAGGGCCAGAGGTCTGAAGGTGACAGACCAGACAGCCGAGGGCCCTGCCCTCTGGGGGCTGCAGCCAAGTTATTCCATGCCTTAAAATGAAATGGGGGCATACACAAGAGTTCTACAAAGCCCCCCCGCCCCAGCTCTCTTATTTGCTCTCTGCAACTGTGCCAAGAAAGGACTGAAGCATTCTGGAATGTTCTGCTCTCTTGAACAGATGCTATTTTGACTCCACATTCATATAGCTCAGGCCAAAGCCATGTGACTGGTCTCCATTCTACCAGCCATTGACTACACGTTTTTAGCCCAGAGTTTATTGGAGTAAGTGGTGTCCTAATCTGGAAGACCCACCGCACGCACAGCTCGAGCTTCTTGGCACGGGGACCTTCCACACAGAGGAAATCTGGTTCCTTCAGATCAAAACTCCAGAAAAACACCAGCAGGGCTGCCAAGCCCTCCTCATAGGCTGCCTGGGTTTGTTTATTTCTTCTTCATCAACTCACATCATTTCTGACACTGCACTTCAACTTCCTGAACAGAGCCAGGGAAAAGGCTTTTAAGAGGCACTGAAGTACAGCCAACTGCTGATTAGCCACAGTCCTGGAGGAAAGGACAGCACATGGCTGAAGCAAGAGGTTGCTTGCATCCAAGGACTGTGGGCAAAGACGCTTGTCCAGGATACGGAGAAACATCAGTGAAACAAACAAAGATGTGGCCTCCCTGCCCCTCACCCCCAGCAGTTCCCTTGGCCAGCAATTCAGGAAAACACATGGCCACCAATCCTGCCTGCTAGGAGTTCCCAAGAGCACCACATCCACCAGAAAGGGAGATGTCTTCACCCGCCATTATCAACTGGTAGGGGGAAAAGAGCTCCTGAGTCAACTGGGGGAACACATTTTTATATGAACCTGAGCAATTATTATAAAATGTGTCTATTGGTTAGTGTCGCTTTATTAGCACATCTCTGGAGCAGTTCTCTATTTTTTTTTTTTCGGAACAAAGTTCACAAATATTAAGCAGAAATTTACATAGTTGAGGAGGAGACCCTGGAGACAAGAAAGCAATCAGACCTGAGCCAGCAAGTGGAAACAGAACTGGGTGGAGCGTGGAGCTGCTGTCTTTCCTGATCAGAGCACAGGCACCGGAGAAGTCAGCCGGTGCTCCACTTAGGTCTGTGGGGGACAAATGGATAGACCTCTCTCCTCCCCTCCAGCCCTTCCTCTGGCTCCCTGCCCCTCTTCAGGAAGAAACCTTGGGGAATGGTGCCAACTGGTGGCTCGTACAGAGAACTGTCCACTCACCACCACCTCTCCTCCTTCTCTTGAACGAATTTTTAACACTCTTCTCCACCTCCTCTGTTCCTTCTAATGACGACACAGAAGGCTTAATTTGAAAGTTAGAAAGTCCAGGGATGGAATTCAGACTCCCCTACTTCTCTACTGAGAGACCTTAGACATATCACATAAGCTCCCTTCTCTGCACACACGGATAGGAATGCCTGCCCACCCAGCAGGAATTTTAAGAGGCAATAGATAAGAGCTCATACTGCGAACAGAACAGCACTCATCAGATAGAGGGCCCCACCCTTGCTTCTCTGCTCATTCTCCACCATGTGGTGTGAGGCTTTGAATGCTCAGCTCAAGAGCTCCTGACAGATGTCCATCATGCCCCAAACAAATCAAGTTGACAGCAGATGACCAGCAAGCCTTCCTCCGAGGTAAAACATCCCAGCCCCAGATATGCTCGCCTATCTGGTAAATTTCTTTTTCAGCTTGAGCATCATGGTGAGCTGGCAGTCACCCCTTGGGACTTGCAGCCACTAGCCTCCCACTTATGCCAAGAGCAACTGTGTGTTCCTGTCAAGCCCTCTCAGGCTCTACAGAAACCTAGCTCCAGGTTTACCAGGAAGGAAACTGCCCCCTGCGGCTCTGCCACTCCCCAAATGCCATCTCACTGAGATAAAGATCTCATAGGGATAAATGAAATTATCTCCTCTGCCTTTTATTCCTCTGTAACAACCACAAAATTAGCTGAAATAACCCCCTGCTCCTCTCATTTAAGGCCTTCTTTATTGCCTTTAACCCCAATTCTCTCTCCTTTAAACGGATATGAGACCCTGAAGACCCACAGGCCAATGGGATTAGTAACTGTTGGCTTCTTCCTCCTGGCCTGCTCTCTGGAGGGAGCTTCTCCTTCCCCTGGGTGGGGTCACAATCAGTTCAATCTTCATGCTTCAGAGACATCCCCTTTGAACAAGATCAAATGCTTCCCCACCGGGCCTGGTGTTTTGCTCAAAGGAGCAGCAGCCCCTTTCTCACTCTGAGCATTAGCGTCAACTCAGCCAGAAATGCTGAGGCAAAAGGACGAGGTCAGCGTGGTTAATTGTCCACCAGGCTAAAACACCAGCCCACTCAAGCCAGCATGTTGGGAGGGCTGATCTCCCCCATAAACTGCTACGTGCACTCTGAACCCAGGAACAAGGAGAATGAGAATATTTTCCTCAGCCTGCTGGGCTGCAGTGGGAGCTTCAGCTTCTTGTGTCCTTTTTCAGATGAGGGCTTTTCATTGGATGCAGAGGAGATACAGGAGAGGTGGGCATCAGAATGGCCCAACAGGAAATCATGTGGGGGGAGAGACAAGCAGCCATGGGGCTAACAGGAGCAAGCAAAGGATTCGCTGATCTCAAGAAGCCCAAGAGAGCAGGGTTCCAGGAGCCTCAGAAACTGCTCTATTAGAATGAGATACAGGGAAAAAAAGAGCCATATAAAAGGCAAGGAATTTACTCTTTATCATTAAAAGAGATGGGATAAACCAGGTGTGGTGGCGCACACGTTTACCCAGTACTTGGGAGGCCAAGACTGGAGGATCCCAGGTTGGTGGCCAGCCTCAGCAACTAAGCAAAGCCCTCAGCAACTTAGTGGGGTATAGCTTGGAGGTAGAATGACTCTAGGTTCAATAGCCAGTACAGAGAGAGAGAGAGACACACACACACAGAGACAGAGACAGACAGAGACAGAGAAGAAGGAGAAGAAGGAGAAGAAGGAGAAGAAGGAGAAGAAGGAGAAGGAGAAGGAGAAGAAGAAGAAGAAGAAGAAGAAGAAGAAGAAGAAGAAGAAGAAGAAGAAGAAGAATTATTTCCCCTGTCCTTTTACTTTTATTAACTAGTTATCTAATGGGACTTCCTTCAAACTCAAGTCCATTATCCTAGAAAGACCCTAAGGAACAGGGAAGAGGTATGAAAAAGGTCATGTGAGTGATTAAAACAACACTTCCAGTCCTCCTGTAAAGCAATGGGTCTAAGATATTCCACTGAAAATCAATTTTTCCTGGAAACAAGGACCTGTAATTCTTTTAAATCAACAACAAAATCCTTACAGTAGATGAGACAAACCAGCCAACAAATTGCTGCTGACAAGCTACCTGATCTAAGTAAAAAGTGGCTCCTAAATGATGCATTGATTCTGATCTGGAAATGGAATAGAGCACTCTGCCCAGAGATGTCATGGAAGGAGCCAGCTTTGCACCCACACTTGAAAGGCTATTTTGGAGACTGCTTCCTCTTTAGCCTCTTTTTTGGCTGAAGATTAAGGCTTCACCTAGAAACAAAAACACCTAGTGAGCCTGACTGAAGGCCCATTTATTATTTATTTATGTATTGGTACCTATTCCCAGGCATTTCAACAATAAAGGAAACTGTCAATCAGAGCCCCAAATGCTAATAATACCAAAGTGAGAGGCCAGTAGACCAGCTGCTGCATCCACTAGTTGACTACTCTTATTGCTCTCACATGCCTACCCTTGATATAAGGGGCCCACGCTAGACAGTGCCTCTGGAGTGACGCCAGTGCACCAAAACAGCTTTATCAAAAACATGCCTGGACCTACAAATCTTTCAACTGATAAGGCACTTACTGTCCCATCTTTACAAAGTGTAAACATTTCACTGATTGAAAGAATAGCACTATGGTTTAAGTCCAAAATGCATATTACAAGGTCGGAGGCTGTAAGGAAATTTAGGAACTATAATATTTCTTGGTGTTCCTAATTAGGATGAGGTGGAATAGTGAAGATTAGACTAGAAATCTCTGTGAAGTGTGCATGAACACAGTCGTGTGTGAGCCCTGAGAAGGAGGGAACCGGCTAACAACTTAAGCTCTTGACCTACTTGGTTATGCTTTTTTTCCCTCCTAATCTAGTAATAATTGCACTGTATAAAATGAGGTCCTCTGAGAGTCAGACATCTCCTAGATGCTCTATGAACTGGTAAGCCCCACCCTTGTACACAGCCTCTTCAGAGACGGTGCAACACAAACGTTCAGTAATAGCTCAAGCTCCAAAGATGGCTAAAACCTACTCATATTTTAACATTGAGCCTTTCCATTTCATTTATCTTCTTAGTTTATTAAGCAAGTATAATAGTCAAGCTTATTCTATGAGGACTGGAAATTCCTGAGCAAAGCTGAAATTCTCATTCTACCCATGCCTTAAGAAACTTTAAGATCACGAAGAGGGTCACAGGACAGTCAAATTTCTGCTACTGTCTTGTCTTTTGCAACACTCTCAGGTAGCTGTACAGCTAGGACTCAGCACCAGGTAGAAGATTCCATGGGTAGGTGATTGCTTTGACATGGCGTTATGTTGGCCAGGTGCCTCTACTAGGTTGCAAAAAGCACATGCAGAAACAAGAAGACAACTTCTTTCTCTTTGCCCAGTGCTACACACACCAAACAGAGTAACTGGACAGGCTGGACAGTGAGTCATGTTATTTCAGAAGAATGAGAAGATAGGAGACAGGCACATGACCTCAAGGCCACAGCTTCCTCTGTGAAGGTACTCTTTGGTTAGATTTAAATACCACCCCACTTCAGTCAATTCAACCAGCTCCTGAAAAGACCCAAGTCCCATTCT
>PVLC010026354.1:0-22535 GCA_004027655.1 Graphiurus murinus | reverse complement strand
TAATTGCCGTTGGAGGAGACCAATTCAGTCATTTCATTCCAGTTCTGGAAACAGAGGGAAAAGTAGAATTGTCAAACATCCTTCTCTTCCACCCACCTCCAGGCCCCACAATGTGTAGCTAAGAAATTCCTCAGCAAATGAAAGAAGTATCAATCTCACCAACACTGGTGCAGAGGAATATTCATCAGGAAAAAGAAAGCGCCAGAAACTGTCCCAGACCTGGCTAGGATTTGGACAGCCTGTTCCACTCTGCTACAGAACAGAAATAACTTGCACCTCTGCCACCTACTAGAGAAGCTGGGGTGTTACATGGCATCATGTATACTTTGTATTTTGTGATTCATGAAAAGATTACAGTCCACAAATTCAAGCTTGCAGCCTATTAAGATTTCCTGGCTTCTCCAAGGAAGTTACACTCCAGATACCACTTGAAGGTTCATCTGGGACAGGATGGCGTAGGAAAAGTTGTACTGAGATGTTGTGGTCTTGGACTCTGCACTAACTACAAGAGTGAACTTGAGCAAGTCAGTTCACCACAGTGGGGGTGGGGGTAGGGGCTCAGTTTTCTTTTCTATAAGAAAAAAGAGTTCAAATAAACAGTTGTTAAAGTCACTTTGGTAATTCCAAGCTTCTAGGTGCCTCTGTCACATTCATATTCTTTACAACATTTAAAATTTACTTTTGATTTCTTTGTTTGAAATTTTGCACAAAGCTAAAAGAAAAATAAAATACATAATGAGTCCCATTATACATGGAATAAGTTCAGAGTTTGAGGTCAAACAAATAGTGGTACTTCCTCTTCTTTATATGAATAAGTCGTTGTTGGTTGCTTAACAGCAACCAGATCTTCTCCTTCTTCTTTTTTTAATATATTTTTTTCGGTGCATTGTAGTCTTACATCATAATGTACTTCAGAGTGATAGGGAAATACATGCACACAGTACTTGGTGGGCTTCTCCCTAGACCTTCTTAATACAGCCCGATTGTGACCAGCCTTCTCTTTCCCAAAGCACCCACAGGACTCAGAGCTGCTTTGCCAGGACCAAGAATGGGTTTTGATTTGTCGTTATAGTAATTCTGTCCCTCTGGTTTGTGATTGATTTGGGAACCCAGAGTTAAGCCGAGCGGTATACTGTACTTCTCTGGCAACTGTTATTGGCCCAGGGCGAACATATGCCTTGAGATGGCCCAATCTGTCTAAGAAGAAGGTCTTTGATCCCGTGGGGGCAGGGTTGAAGTCAGAAGTCCTGCCTATCTCCAACTGTCATGAAAAAGGAAGTATAATTTTCCTTTTGCTATAGACAGCCCAATCAGGAGGACAGCCAGTCTACTGAAGCAAACAAACCAAAAACTAATTAATTAATTAGTTAAACTCAAAACCCTAAATATCAGATAAAGATGGGGCAATTGAGCTACACCCCCAGTCCTATATTTTGTTCTTTTATTTTGAAAGAGGGTCTCACTAATTTGCAGAGGGCCTCACTATGAAGGCCTCACTAAGTAGCTAAGGCTGGCGGTGAACCTGTGATCCTCCTGTCTCAGCCTCCCAAGTACTGGGATTACAAGCGTGTGCTACCACGCCAGGCTTCTGATCAGGCCACACCTGGAGTGAACTCTAGTCTGGACTTCCAGGCACTCTATACAATACATTGTCTTATTTTTTAATCTATTTAGATTTTTTTTCGTTTTTCTTTAACTTACAGCTGAAAGGGTCCTTACTGATACAGCAATGTACACTCTAACAAGGAAATTTTTTCATAAGGATCAAATGCTCCTCTTTGCTCAATAGGGAAAAACATTATTAATATTGTCTAGAAATAAATACGGCAGAAAATCTCAGCTTGGGAAATGATAGCTTTTTTTAAAAAATAGATTTTTTTGTCCCTGACAACTCAACTATAAATCTGAGAGTTTGCCTTTCTTTCTCTCTTTCTTTTTCTTTCTTTCTTTCTTTTTCTTCCCTTCTTCCTTTCTTCCTTCCTTCCTTTCTCTCTTTTTTCTGTAGTACTGGGGATTGAATCCAGGGGCATTCTATCACTGAGCTGTACCCTCAGCCCTTTTTATTTTTTATTTTGAAACAAGATCTTGCTGAGTTACTATGAGCTGCCTCAAACCTGCAATCCTCTTGTCTCATCCTCTCAACTACTGGGATTACAGGAGTGTACCACCACACCCAGCTTAACTCTGAATATTTCTATCAAGATATATGTCTTCCATTGTGTTGACCAATATGGTCAAACACAGGATTATGGATAAAATAGACATTCAATGATTTTTTTTTTCAGGAGAATAGGATAGGCACTATTTCTTTCTTCTTCATTTGTTACCCTCTGTGTGTATCATAGTGCCTATCACATATTAAGCATCAGGTAAATATTTCTTGACTATATATAACTACAATATGTTATTCACATTTGCATCAAAACACTTTTTTTTCTTTCTTTCTTTTTTTTGATATCAGGGATTGAACCCCAGGAGCATTTTACCTCTGAGCTATACCCCAAGCCCTTTCTATTTTTTCTTTGGAAATTCAGTACTAAGTTGCTGAGAGCCTCACTAAGTTTCTGAGGCTGGCCTCGAACCTGTGATTCTCTTTTCTCTGCCTCCCAAGTACTGGGATTACAAGTGCCCCCACCATGTCAGGCTCAATGCATTCTTATTAGCTTACTGCCTTCTCCAACCTGCTTTTCAAGGTTCATTCAGTTGGTGTGACTATTCTCTTCCTACTTCATCTTCCAAGTGTGAACTACCTTTGGTTTAAGAGGCAGATTTTCCCATTCCAAGTGATTTTGTTAGGAGCACACTATTCCTAAGTATTTGCAAGCGTTTACTTGGAACTGGAGTCAAGATCCACTGTACCTTTGTAACTTCCGAGGGAAGATGAGAATGAGTCTCTTTGAGGCGTGAGATGGAACTATGACTGAGGCCTCCCGCCACCGCCATCAAGGTGTTGAAGTTTTTGAGCTGAAGAAGTTTCTACAATAAAAATGTTAACATCAGTACTTTGTAAGGATTTTTAAATGATTCTGAACATTCTGGTTTATAGGTGAGTACATGCACAATTTTAGTAATAAAAACATAGGAAAAATATCAATTTGAAAAGAAACAAAGTGGAATCCCCTAAAAATAGCAGTTATTTTTACAGAAAAATGACATTAAATGCTTCTAATTATTGCTTTTTAAAAGCAATCTTCTAAGCCAGGTGTGGTGGCACATGCCTGTATTATCAGTACTTGGGAGGCTGAGACAAGAGGATCACAGGTTCATAGCCAGCCTTAGCAACTTAGTGAGGCTGTCAGCATCTTAGTGAGACCCTGTTTCCAAATAAAAACTAAAATAGGGCTGGGGATGTAGCTCAGAGGTAGAATGCCCCTGGTTTCAATTCCCAGGACCACAAAACAAAACCCAAAATGATCTTCTAGCTGGGTATAGTACAACACACCTGTAATCCAGGTATTTGGAAGGCTGAGATAGGAGGATTGCAGATTCAGGGCCAGCTTTAGCAACTTAGTGAGACTCTGTTTCAAAATTAAAATAAATAAAAGGGCTGGGGGTGTAGCTCAGCAGTAGAATGCCCTTCGGTTCAATCCCCAGTACTACAAAAAAAAATAATAAAATTAAATTAAATTAATTTTCTAATCGGACGTGGTGGCACATGTCTGTAATCTCAGTACTTGGGATGCTGAGACAGGAGGATCACAGGCTCAAAGATGGCCTCAGCAATGTAGCAAGACTCTCAGAAACCTAGTGAGACCCTGTTTCAAAACAAAAATAAAAAGGGTTGGGAGCATAGCTCAGAAGTAGAATGTCCCTAGGTTCAATCCCCAGCACTAAGAAACATAAAAATAAAAGCAATCTTCTTGCATAAGAGAAGTATGAGTATGAGTAGTTTAATTATACAATGCCTTTATGTTGTGAACACCAAATTTCCTCAATGACTTTTCTCAATAGAGTGAATGAACATCCAGAATCCAAGAACCCCAGTCTGATTCCCAGACATACCTTCGCAACATTGATAAATTTCGTGATGACTCCTGCCCTTTGCTGGGGGGTTGGTTTGCTAAGAACCATCAATTGGACCCACTTAGAGATTCCGTTAAATAAAGCAATCGATCTCTCCAACGTCGGGTTGTTCTCCAGGCAGCCATGGATGACATAGCTTTGATAATCGGTGAACTGGTAAAGGAAGAGTCAGAGATTTTGAATTATAATGGAGCTTTTGGAAAATTAGAAATTGGAACATGGCAACAGAAGGGGTGAGATATTCTTTCATAACAACATAATGATTTCTTTCATTCCCCATGTATAATGGCATCCTATGGGTTTGAATATATATGTTCCTTTATTTTTATTTTATTATTATTATTATCATTATTATTATTATTATTATTATTATTATTATTATTATTTGCGATACTGGGGATGGAACCCAAGGGCATTTTACCCCTGAGCTACAACCTCAGTCCTATTTTTTATTCTTTATTTTGAAACAGGGTTTCACTTAGTTGCAGAGGGCCTCACTAAGTAGCTGAGGCTGGCCTCGAACCCGGATCCTCCGGTCTCAGTCTCCCAAGTACTGAGATTACAAGCGAGCATCACCACGCCCGGCTATATATATTCCTTTAAAAAGTTAATTTGCTAGGTTTCAAATCCCATTCCTACACACACACATACCATACACATTGCTACACACCAGTGTTGGGGAGAGTAAGAAAAGGGGCAGGACTCAAAGTCATAATCCAGAAAGTCCCAAATTTGCTATCTGGGCCGTTTGCCAAAATGCTGGGTTTCTGGGGAAGCCTAAGACATAAAAAATCAGTATCTCCAGAGAAAGAAATTAAGAATCTCCACTTTTAACAGACTACCAGTGACTACAATAATCAAGCAATGACATACATTAAAGAACAGGAAATGACTGTAAATACAAAGATTTTGAATCAGAATCGTTTATAAGATTGTTTCAAGAGAAAAAAAGAGAAGAGAAAAATATCAGTTGAAATAAGTCAGCTCTTTAGCAAAATAGACATACTCTCGGAAAGTTAGCACAGATGTCATCAAATGTGTGTGAGCCTTGTATCATAATAACAGTGCGAGGAATCCCCTCCCAAGGCCTGCCAGTAGGAATCACCAAGGTTCTCTCCAAGCCTGATTACTTAGTGAAAGAATCAGTCTTTTGGAAATCCATGCTTCTAGTCAAGACAGTCTTCTTTGCAAGCAGTAATGTAATCCACTCCCTGGCACACTGGAGAAGGAGAAGGAGTGATTTCCCCAGAGCTGGAGGAAACAAAGCAAGGCACCTTGCTGACTGTGAACCAACATGAGAATATTATCAAAACAGTGACTAGCAGCCAGGAGGCTGCTAAAAGGAGTTCACAGTCCAGTAAGAAAAGAAAGAAGAAATGAAGCCTTCCCAAGATGAGTGGGAAAGAGAAGTTTAATTCATCTGTCCCTGGGAAAGAAGCCTACAATTTCTTTTTTCACCCTATACCCATAATTAGGCATTTATACAAATCCCAATCTAATTTTTTAAAATCCCCTCAATAAAGGGCCTAGCAAAACATGTTCACTTGGGAGGAGTCAACGAAACTAAATAAACCTGAATGGTTAAATCTCCACTGGGTATTTAGAAAAATCATACTTTAATTCTATGAACAGAGACATTGAAAAATAGTGACAGAAATATAGCTCCTGAGCCATAAAATGAAGACAGGATAATATTATCTTTGGTTAAAAGGGATTATTTCTGTGAATTAAGGGCACATTTCCAGCAGAGCCCAGTGACAAGGGCTGCCAACACGTTGGGTATGAAAACGCGGCTCTCGGGAAAGTTGGCATGGTGGTTGTTATCCTTGGAAGAATAAATGTCAGGTTCCTTACTGAGATCCTTCTAAAAGATTTATGCTCCAGAAAAGTGAGGTGCTCCGCCAATTCAATGGGCTCCAGATGGTCAAACAGCAGACAGGCTTTTCCCTTCTTAGATACTTTTTTCCTCTGGGTGACTCTTCTCATCCAGTCATAGGAAGGACTATAAAAGAAGAGCGAGCCTGGTCAATGTGCTGAAACCCCATTTCACTCCATGGAAGTTATTAACCTACTGCCTCTAACTCCTGGACTGCTTCCAGGAGCTGGTGCAAAATACACGCCTTCCCCTTTGTATTCGAAGAGAAAACCATTGACCCGTTGCCAATAGAACATAAACTTCAAGTTGTTTTTCCAGACAGGGTAGGTTTGCACTGATTTATCCAGAATCTCTTACTCGGCTTTCCTCATGACCAAGCAAGATCTGGATCATAAAGGAGAGGTCAGGACTAGGTATATAAATTTCAGAGTTTATCAACATATAGATGGTGATTTAAGGCCCATGGAAACCACCAGAAGCTGTGGTTCCCATGCTTCAGCATAATATGAATTGTCTGAAAAAAACTTGTTACAAAGACAGAGGCCTGGACCTCACTGCCAGAGATTCTGATTTACTAGAAATGAACCTAAATAACATGTATTTAAAAAAAAAATTTTCCTTGATGATTCCTGGATCATTCTCTGTCGATTGTTCTTGAAAATATTCCAGGTAAAGAGAATATGGTATGAATGTCTTAGAGACAAGAGCATACATTTGCAAAATGGATAGCCATATCTAGAATCATCAATTCATTTCCCGGTGGAAAGTTAGCTAGTCAATATGAAATGAGCCTAGTTAACACTAAGTTCCTAATAACTGAGCTAACCAGTTCACAGCATAACTATGTTCAACATGTGTAATAGACTCAGGCCAACCTCAGAAGCACCATGGCCCAGGGCTTCTCAAATTCCAATGGGCCTGTGAGTCACTAGGGATCTTATTGAAGCACAGATTCCAATTCACAGGTTTTGGGTGAGCCCCAAGATTCTGCATTTCTAATGAGCTTCCAGGTGATTCCAATGTTGATGATCCAAAGATCACACATTGAGTAGCCAGGGCACAGGAGACATTGACTAGATTCAGATTCAATAACCAAGGGCCGAGCTTCTACAAATGCTTTCATGTGCTACCTCATGTGTTTTTCAGATGCTTCTAATAATCCCACAAGAAAGGCACTACCCCGTTTTACACATAATCTGCAGCTTGGAGAGATGAGTTGCACCTACTACAGCTGCGCTCATTATAGCAAGGCTGTCCTCAAAGAAGCCAACTTCAATTCTAGGATGATATGGATTCAGGTCAAGTGGGATCAGTGCTACTCCAGGCCCACAGCATTGTTTCATCAAGTTTTCAAGGACACCCATGCCGCTCTTACATGCTGGATATGTCGATGAGGCTGATGTGTTTTTCATATCCCAGTTGACTAGCTACTTCCCGGAATTCCTCGGTCATCCGAATCAAACCAAGATCCAAATTAAACTCTGCAGGGAACTTCAGAATCCAGTACCTGCAAGGCATGAAAGGCTTTTGAAAGCTGGAAGATTTCAAGTTGGAACTCTACAGAAACTGTCATACCATTTTACAGACCATTTTAACACCAAATCCAAGATCCTATTAGCCATCTCCTATCCCCAACCATCACACTGGGTCTCTCTCTGCCCTCCTTCAATCCAGAACTAAGGTCCACCTTTCTAACCCTGAGCCTCTGACTCTAGAGAACCACAGCTGAGAGGAAGCCCTCCCCCTCAGCCCCCCACTTCATGATGCATAGGTGGGAATGAAGTTGGAGAGCTGCAGGAGGAGAGAAAATTGAATTCACCCTAAGGGCTGGTTCCATTCTCTAACCTGCCACTGCTGTATCTCTATTCTGCAAGGTAAAATCGGCATCCCTCAGCCCAGGAACAGAGGAGGGCCAATTTTAACAGAGTCACCAGAAGGGAGATCTGAGTAGGTCCTCTTGTCAAATTACATTTGCTACTTGGAGAAAAGCAAATTTCCAACAATCCTAGAACCAGAAGCTACAAGAAATGAAATTTCTAAGTCTACTTACCTCATGAAGTAGCAGATCTTTAATCGAAACTCATCGCAGCTCTCTCCACTGGCATTTCGATACGTAAACTTGTTAAAGAAAAAGTCATTGTACCTCATGTCTTTTGCAAATGCCTGCACCAATCTCATGAACTTACACAAATTCCTAACAAGAGGGCCATACTGGGGACATTTGGGTTACGAGTCGAGCACCTCTAATCCCAAAATTTGAAATCCCAATTTGAGTGCCTACAATGCCACCAGTAGAAAATTCCACATTTGACCGTATGTAATGAGTCAGAGTGAAAACACTGGCTCATAAAAAGTTCCTATAAAATTACTTTGGGCTGAGCCGGGTGTGGTGGCGCACGCTTGTAATCCCTGCATTTGGGAGGCTGAGACCGGAGGATCCGGGTTCGAGGCCAGCCTCAGCTACCTAGTGAGGCACTCCGCAACTTAGTGAGACCCGGTTTCAAAATAAAGAATAAAAAATAGGGCTGGGGGTATAGCTCGGAGGTAGAATGCCCCTGAGTTCAATCCCCAGTACCACAAAAAAAAAAAATTACTTTGGGCTGCATGAATAAGTTGTATACAAAGTATAAATGAATTTTGTGTTTAGACTTAGGTCCCATTCTTAAGATATCTCAATAGAGATACGCAAGTATTCTGAAATTCAAAAAATCCAAAATATGAAATAGTCTAGCCCCAAGAATTCTGGATCAGTGCCACTCAACCTTTATATAGACACTCAAATGGGGGGAAAGGTGGGATCTGACCAGTCTAAGGCTGAGTAATTAAAAGTTGCTTTGTTAATGCTCTGGGATGTATTTTTTGGTCTGGAGGAGAAAATGCTTATACAATTGGTTTTACCTTCCTAAAGGCTTCCTAACCAATGGCTGCCAACTATCATTACAAATATACTATGAAGTATACATAATTAAAATTAGTAGTATATAGAAGCATGATTTTAGCCAAAAAGGTCTTTGTGCCTTTTTATTGCCTTACATAGTACTCTAATTTCCTTCATATTTTTAAATGTCACTTTAAGGTATGCTAATGCACAAGTTGTGTCATTTATCCTTAAACCTATTTATTTATATCTTTAAAATTTTTTTTCTATTGAGCTCCTATTATATTCGAGGCACAGATGATGTGGAGTGAGTGAGAAATCTAAAGGGAGGAAAATCGAAAGAAATGTTGACTCAGAGGCAGTCTTCAACAGTTATACAATCTAAACGTTCACATATTAGACTTTGATATGCCCATATATCTATTTTTGTGTTTCATACATTGGTGGACATATTATGGGTGAGTACACAGTTTGTGGCACATTCTTTGGACAATGTACGAATCACAAGGAGGGTGGGGCCAGGCTAAGTCAATTCCCTCCATCCTTCCCTGTGCTCTACTTTTAACAGTGGGCCCCGTGGAGCCCTTGTACCACTGGAGACTAGAATGTATGTGTGTGTGTGTGTGGGGGGCTACTGTGGATCAAACCCAGGAGCATTCTACCTCCAAGTTATATAGTAAGCCCTTTTGTTTTGAAACAGAGTCCCGCTAAGTTGCTGAGGCTGGCCTCAAACCTGTGATCTTCCTGACTCAGCTTCCTAAGTACTGGGATCACAGGTGTGCACCACCACACCTAGCCCCTTGCACCTTTAGAGACTAGGATCTGCTTGCTTCCAAGGACCTCAGTTCAGGGTGCATGTCTCCTACCCTCTCTAACATCCCCTCTTGACCTGAGGTTGTGGGGAGGATGCAGGGAAGAAATAAAAAGTGGAGAGGGTTGAACTGACAGGTGGAACCCCACATGACCCCGGCAGCATTGGTAGACCTTGACAGTGCTTGATGGACGCTCTCCCTCTCAGGCTCCCCAGACCCCATAGGGCCTCTCACTCATCTACAGGGCCTCCTGGGCTTGGGAAGGCAGAAATGGCAGAAACCAACATTACAGATTGTATAATAAACATTACATCTCAGGAGTAAAACTTCCTTACAAATGTGAGACTCTGCATTATCGGTCACTCTTCAGTGACTTTTAAACCACTTTTCAGGACTGCATTACCTACAAAAGTGGTGGGCTGCTAAAAGCTCTCATTATGGAATGGTATTTTGAACTATGTGGATTTTTTTTTCTCCCTTTTTCCAGTGCTGGAGATTGAACACAATGTCTTGAGCATCCTAGGCAAGCACTCGACCACTGAGCTACCAGCCCCATCCAGATACTTTTGTTTTGTTTATATGCAGAAGAAAATCCAAAATTAGTACCAATCAGCAAATTGCAATAAACCCACTAGAATGTTCATTGTGTCTTGCCAGCAAGGGAAGATGTGAAAGCTAAGTTGGTGTTTGTGCCTGAGCCAGACAGAGCATATCATTTTGGCTGACATCTCCAGATGTCTCGACTGTATTCTCTATGCCCCCCATTTTGCCATCAGAGAAGGAATAAATTAGATCTCAAATCAATGCTGAATATTCCTTCATTACACCAACAGTCAAAATGTTTAAGACAAGGTAGAATCACTCAGCCTACAGCTCCTGTTTCATTTCACATCTTAGTGGTTATTTTCTACTAGAGCCAAAACATCCAGATGGATGGTCCACTGTTTGGCCTATCATCCAGATGTTTTGTCTAGACATCTATATATTCTCAAAACAGCTGGATAACTGACCAAAGACTGTTTATTCATCTTAATTTATGGAGTGTAGACACTACGTAAATACAGAATTTGATTTATGATTGTAAAAATCACACAGAAGTTGAAAAGATATATGCAGAGAAGTTTTTCTGCCAATTCGGTGGAAGATAAATACCATCGGTGCATCAGTAGAACTATTCTTGGCAAATAACTGTTAGTCAGCTCTCCATTGTCATCTGTTAAAAATAAAATAAAATAAGGGGTAAGGAAATAACAATGCTGCTCTTCTCTCTAATATCATTAGAGAAACAATAGTGTCAAAATTTCTCATAACCAAATTATCTTTTACCTCCTACTTCTTTGCAAGTTATGGTGAGTAGTTCTCACTCTTCCTCTGGTTTACAGTTGGCAGATTGAGCAAATAAAAATACAGGATATTTGAATTTAAGGTAAATGTAAACTATGATTGGGTTTTTTTCAGTATAAGTATCTCCCAGGCAATATTTAGGACATACACTAAAAATGTGATTTATTCAAAATTTGAATGTAATTGATCATCCTGCATTTTGTTGAGCAACCCTACTCTGACTTACCTCTAATTTTTATAGCAATCAATTAAGCAAACAACTCTTGTGTGACACTGTGCCAGGAATAATCCATTGCTGGGGTGGATACGTGCACAACATATAAAGCATATGACTGTTAAGTCTGTAATTTAGTAAGAGATATCAAACATGTACACATACAGAGTGCAGTAGATTGTGTTATCCACACCTGGCCAAGCCAAAAGACCAAGCAGTGATCATGGCAGCATGTAATATGTGCCATAAGAAAGTTACATGGGGCCCTGAGAGGGTGCAAGTGACACCTGACTCTCTTGACAGGGGTGAACAGGAATGGCATTAGAAACATCAGAGATGACAACTGTCATGAGCTTCGAAACAGAATTTCAATGAAAGAAGGCATGGAACTAGAAAGGGGTATAGGGAATTCCAGAAAAATTAAGTGGACAGTTTGGCTGGAGTATGACCAACAGGCAGTAAAGAGAAAGAAATGCAGAGGGGCAGTAAAACCAGAGAGACACATTGAAGTGGATCCCAAAGGCCTTAAATATGAAGGTGCAGAGGTTAAAATCTGTTCTGCGGCCAACCTGCGTCTGAATTGAGGGAAGTGATCAAAATCTACAAAAGGGAAGAAAGGAGGTGAGGCTCCTACCAAACATCTCAATGCAAGTGCTCAGCAGCTCATCCAGCGTTGCCGCTTTCCCAAGGCCGCTAGACCCCATGGTTCTTCAACTGTTGTCAAAAAACTGGAGACATTTTCTGCATCAGAGAGACCAGCTCCATAGTCATGCAGGTCGGTGATTTTAGTGCCTCTGTTCTTAGTAGTACCTCAAGTAAACGCTGATAAAACAAGAAGAGAAATGATGGGATTAGAGTTCAGACTCCATTAAAGCATTGTTTTCCTACCAGGAAATAATATGACTTCCCTCAACTACATCTTTCTACAAGAACGGTGTCAAAGTGATTGAGATTATATCAACCACCACAATGGTAGAATGCCTGAAAGACTGTCCCTTAGCATGTATGACACTTTGAGACCATGGAGATGTTCTCTCTGTTAAAGACCATCTCATTTCACGAATGAAATGTTTTTGACACAGTATACTTGGCTTAAAATTATTACAAGTATACAGCTGGGCATGATGGTGCACACTTATAATCACAGTACTTGGGAGGCTGAGACAGGAAGATTACAGTTTCGAGGTCAGCCTCAGCAATTTAATATGGCCCTCAGCAACTTAGCAAGACCCTGTTTCAAAATTAAAAAATAGAGTTGGCCCTAGATAAGCAAAGAAGTTGACTTAACTGAAGGTGATGGATGGGGGCGGGCACCCTAATGAGCATGATGTACTTTCACAAATATATCAAAGTCAATCACTAAACTGAACTTGAGAAAGAAGGAGGGCGAGGGAGTGGGGTGGGAATTGGGGAAGGGGTTAAATGAGAAATGTGTGCATATATGCCTTTATCAGCTTGTACCTAACAAAGATGTATGATTACAATATACCAATTAAAAAAAAATAGGATTGGCAGTTTAGCTCAGAAGTAGAACAATGCTGGACTCAATCTCTAGTTACCCACTCCCCCCCCAAAAAATTACAAACACACACATATATGGAGACAAATTTTAGATGCAAATATATTTATGAGCATTACCTTCAGTGATTTTTATGAATTTTTAATTGTAAACAAAAACTCTATTTGCTTAAATTTGCTAATAGTAACATTGTTAGTAGTGGGAGTAAAAATATAAACAATAATTTACTGAACTACCACATTAGACACTGTAATAAGTGTTTCAGGTCTATTGTTCAACTTGACTTTCATAACAAACTAAAATCTTCAATTACTATTTAAAATTTCAATTTTAATAGCCGTATGTTATTTTTTCATTCTTTAACTTTCATATTTCTCTGGGGGAAATAATTATTATTCCTAGCTTATAGGTGAGTTTGAGACTCACTGGGATTTGGCAATGTATCCCAAACCACACAATCATTACGGTCTAGAAGCAGGACTCCATTATAATAAAACTTCTGGGCTCCCTTTCTCCCCATTGTGAGTTTCCTCAAGTGTGGACATCATGAACTGTGATAATTTTGCCTCTTGGTGTAGTGTGAAGAATATCACTATCTAAAAGGGGGGATAGAAGATCTGTTACAGAGGTAGAAAGAGAGCGTGGAATGACTGCTTCCCCATCGCATTGCACGTGATGGGGAAAATGAGATTGGAAACAACATCTTATAGTTGCTTCCACTGAAAAGCATCCCTGCTGGGGAGACGCCACCACTTCATTTTACAGAGCCAGTCCTTGATGCCAGCCATCCACCCAGGACTGGGAGAAGCAGAGAGGTCATTGTGCTAGAAGGCACTTTATCCACTTTGGACAATTTAGTAGGTAAATGTAGTCATTAGGGATTCAGCTGATGAACTGTTTGAAGTCGATGTCTATTTTACTCTCAAGCTTCATCTTTTCAAATGGCAGTTATTGAAGCCCCTGAGCTATGCCAGACATTGGATTAGGCACCAAGGCTGCCGAGATGAACAAATGGCTGCCCCATCTCTACCTCCAATGGGCTCACAGGCAACTTCAGAAAGCAAGTGCTTGAATGAATAGGGAGGAAGAGCAACGAATGTCTGTGCATGAGGTTGTACTAGTTCAGTGGGACCGCCAAAGAGGGACACGTAAGTAAGTCCAGTCACCAGGCATAGAACTCTGGGGAAAACGTGTTTTCCATCCATTCATTCTGTATAAGAACCAAATTGATGTACTGAGGGTATCACTCTTAGAGGACATAAAAAGGGGTTACTTCAAGGATGCATAAAAATACACGGCCAGGCTCAGCTACTTAGTGAGGCCCTCCACAACTTACTGAGACCCTGTTTCAAAATAAAGAATAAAAAATGGAGCTGGGGGTGTAGCTCGGAGGTAGACTGCCCCTGAGTTCAATCAATAGTACCGCAAAAAAAAAAAAAAAAATGGAACCACGGGATCAATACTCTCCTAATTTGCAGTTTTCAAATGATCTGGAAAGGGGACTATCAAAATCAGCTGGAAGCAACTCTCTTACATCTCTTAACAAAGTTACCTGATCAGTAAGGCCTTTCCTGAGTACCCTGTTTAAATCAACACCACCTCTCCCCACTCCCACCTCCCAGTGGGCATGCCCTGCCTCCCTCCCCTCCCGGATTTATTTTTCTTCATAATACTTATCCCTATCTGATACACTATAAATTTTACTTGCTCATTTGTTTTTTCGAACTCCGTGGCACTAGGAGCATAAATGCCATGACCACGGGGGTTTTTGCGTGTGTCCTCTGGGATATTCCTGAATGCCGAAGAGGGTGCCTGTCACATGGAAGTCTCAAGGATTATTTGCTAAAGGAATGAGTGAGTGGATTCGTGGATGAAGAAGTGAGTAAAATGAAAACTGCTCAAAGCCTGTCTTTGTATATGGGCGTATTTGAGATGCCATAAATGTTTAAGAGGTTATGTTTTTTGTTTGATTTACTAATTTGCATAAGCTTTACGTAAATATCATTAGATTAGAAATTCCTGCCAGCTTTCTAGACTTAATAGAAACTGTTTATAGTCATAATAAGAACTTAATACCTCTTCCAGGACATTCTGGGCAGCATTTCCCCGATTTTCCTAATGTAAGCTCTTTCAATCTGCTTAAAAGTCAAGATTGAACAATTAACAAGTCTGATTAGCTTCACAAATATGCAGACATTTTTGTTGTTGTTGTTGTTCTGTTATGCATCAAATGCTAACAGCATTACTTATAACCAGATAGCCTGGATTAACTAAACTGGTTTTCCGGTCAAAACTAAAATTATTCCTTTGTACTGTTTGGGAAGGTGTTGACCTGCCCATGAGGGGTTAGAGATAACCTGGTTCCAAAGACCTCTCATTCTGTTTTGGATTTATAATTGTGATCTGCAAAGAAGCCAGTGCCATCAGCCAGGTGGTCCCGGCTCTCAGGTTACAATCTGTCTCTACCATGGATAGACCTGTCTGCGACTCTGCTTAGCACTCTGTCCCCTGCGCATTTACCTGAGATCACATTTCATAAGTGTGGACATTATTGTGTCTGTGACTGCCTTTTCAGAAATAGAGCTTCTTTATTATAAAAGCAATATGCATTTGTTATTTAAAATAGGATAGCAAGAAAAAAAAGTGAAAAAAACTTGCTCATAATCCTATCATCCCAAATAACTCTTGTTAACATCACAGTATGCTTCTTTCAGTTTTTCTAGTCATGTTTATTTTTAGGGTTGTTTCTTATGTAATCTGCAATAATTTTTTAAAAAGTACTTACCTATTGTTTTCACACAGGTAGATTTCCAGGTCTGAAAGGATTTTAAGGGCACTTCTCATCACTGTGAAGTGCATTGAGGAGCATTGCACAACTGGTTTGTCTGATGTGAATTGTATTTTGGAAAACCTGAAATAAGCGCAGAAAAAGAAAACAGCCCAGAGTTAAATAGTGGAAACCCAAAAGAATCTGGTGTTATTGTATTCCACAATATTTTCAACTGCGCATATACTTGAGGTAAACTTCACCTATAAAATCAATAAAAATAGAAAATGTTACAAATATTTATTTGGTGACAGCTTTTTAAAATCAATCTTTTTTTTTTTTTTTTTTTTTTAGATTCAGCCTTTTAAAATGTGGCAAGAGTAAGTTATACGCACATAGCATAAGATACTATTTTAGTTCAAATATACTGATCTCGGAGAATTACTAATTTAGAATTTCCAAACATTGACTTTGGAATGTGAATAAAACCTTGCAGCAGTTAGCTATGGGTATCACCCAACTCTGCTCCCAAATCACTCCTGACTGGTTCAACGTCAATGTCAATGTTGTTTTAATTGAGGTCATTTAGTCTCCTAACAGTTTTAGGACTTGCGGTGATGCTGATAGTTTGAATTATTGCTAAGAGAGAAGTTCTCATTTTAAAGGAGCAATAGGGTTTTGTTGGGTATGATTTCAAAGACCTTAGGATAGTCCTGTAATAATAACTTATAAAGATTCTATGGTTTTAAAAAAGTCCTTCTGAGGTTATATAGGACAATTAGAACCATACTCTCAATTTTTTTAAAATACTCTTATTGGTGCATTGTAATTGTACATCTTAGTGAGGTTCAAAGTCATACAAACAGGTTCAAATTCCTAGGTCTTGATATGATTCCCTTCAGGTCCCACCCCTCTACCCACCCTTTTACACAATAGCAAGGCTGCTACTGAACCTTCAGACATGGGCACAGCATAATTTGGACTGTTTTTTTGATCAGTTCTTCCCTTTCCTCTCCCCGCTTCCCTCCTCCTGCCCTTTCCACTATTTGAGGGGTCATTCTCCTTAATTAGCTAAAGTCCCTTTTGGTTCCTATTTTCTTTCTAGCTTCCACATATAAGAGAAACCATTTGACCCTTGACTTCAAGCAACTGGCTCATCTCACTTAGCATAATATTCTCCCCTTCCATCCATTTTCCTGCAAATGACATAATTTTGTTCTTCTTTATGGCTGAGTAAAATCCCATTGTGTATATATACCACATTTTCGTAAACCATTCATCTGTTGAGGGACACCAAGGTTGGTTCCCAATTTGGCTATTGTGAGTTGCACTGCTATAAACAAGGGTATCATGATTTTTGAAATAGTAAAAGGGAGCCAATTCCATGCAACTACTCATTAATAGATGTAAATTAACACCCCAGGCTCTTGACTCAGAACCTTTCAGTTAAAAAAAAAAAAATTTCAATATTAGATAACCACAAAGAGAAAGTTTTACTGAAATCTGAGTATAATGCCCTTGATGTAGCTTGTCTTCTTACTAGCTTGTTTGAAGCATTAGCAGGGTAACAGAAGTGTATCCACTATGCAGCCTGCAACATACTGGGTGCTGGGGAAGGAGTCTCCCTCTGCCCGTACTTCTTACCTTCAAAGCCTTTTAAGTTGATGGTTTAAGTTGAAATACAGTACCAAATGTAGAAATGACAAGAAGAGAGATGTTCGTGTAAAGAAGGAAAAAGAAAACTGTGAGGGAAAAATACCACGGCACTAGAGTAGGATGTGGCCTCATCAGCAATGCACTCCTTCCTGAAAACTCTCAAGACAAAGTTAGGTAGACTGTCGGAGAGGGTGTAGACTAAGTTCTCAGACAGTGTCTAGGAACCATGCCAAAATGACAGTGAAGGTTTCTCTTGGCTAGAGGGCTGCAGGATTTATAAGGTAAAATATTACATCTAGTGAGTATTCAAAAAAGGAGTTTTGGAAAGGTGTTGGCCATATTATTCAAAGATTCTCCTTGTCTGTGGCACTATCTCCATTCTCAGAAAAAAGCAAACAAGAAAAATCTTTGAAGACCCTTCTCTCCTCATAGTAGACATTATCTTTATACATAAATGACTATATTTATGTCTTTACTTCATATGACCTTTATACGGAGACAAAAGCATTTTCCTAAATGCCTAATCCTTTGCGAAAACAGTAATTATTTCAAACCTTTAAGTTTTAAGTTCAGTGAAAGAAACGATAATAAAACTCAGAAAGGTAATTTGTCTGACAAATACTTACTGAGGATATATTTAGACACCAGATGCTAAAGGAGGTTCTAAAGTGGCTGCCTGTTCAAGGTGTGGTTGCATACATCTATAATCTCAGTACTCGGGAAGCTGAAACAGGAGGATCACAGATTCGAGACCAGCCTCAGCAATTTAGCGAGATTGTTTCAAAATAAAATAGGGCTGGGGGTCTAGTGTAAAGGTAGAATTTCCTGGGTTCAATCCCTTGTGCCGAAGTGGCTGCTCAGTGGGTGTTGGGGTAGGGGAAGGGAAGGATAGGTTGGTGGTGTGACACAGGGGTAGTCTACCTGTAAGCTATACCCCCAGCCCTATTTTATTTTATTTTATTTTTTATTTTGAAATAGGTTCTCACTAAGTTGCTGAGGCTGGCTGCAAACCTGCAATTCAATCCTCCTATCCCAGCCCTGCCAAGTACTTGGATTACAGGCATGTGCTACCACATCCTGCAATTGTTGGTTTTTAATACCATAGCAAAGAATTGAATAATTACAATAAAATATCCTATAAATATAGAGCAGGTGGAGAGGGGCATTTCATTTAGTCCAGGAGCCAGGGGAGTTTTAACTAGGCAAAGAATAGGTAGGAAGTTGGCAATGAAGAGAAATCGAAACACATTTGGAATTGCTGAAATGTTGAACGTGACAAAAGATGAGACTAGAGTTAGTAGCAGTAGTTCATGAATGTTAGGTTAAGCTGTGAAGAACTACTGGCTTTATGTGAGGGTCAATGGAAAACCATGGCTTTAGAGGTGAGTAGGGAAGGTGCAGGTGTGTGATCACGTGCGGGGCGGGGAGGGTACTGGGGATTGAACCCAGGAACATTCTACCTCTGACCTACACCCCTGCTCCTTTTTTAATTAAAAAAAAATTGTTTTTGAAACAAGGTCTCGCTAAATTGCTGAGGCTGACTTCAATCCTGGGATCTTCCAGTCTCAGCCTCCCAAGTGCTGAGATTACAGGCACTCTCCACCATTGGTACATTGTAATGATTCATCATAGTGATCCGAAGTGATACAAACATGCACCGGTACATCACTTGGTGTATTTATTTCCTTTCCTACCCTACTCTGTCTTCTTCCCTCCCTTCCATCCATTTATTGATATTGGTAGTAATACCTTTACCTATGGGTATAACTTTATTTGAATTATTCCCTTCCTCAAGTTTCATTTTTCTCCTCCCCACTTCCCTCCCCCAATCCCCTTTGACTATTTTACTGGTTTCTCTCCTCATTTGACTGAAGCCCCTTTTGTTTCTTATTTTCGTTCTAGCTTCCACAAATGTGAGAAAATTATGGAACCAACCTAGGTGTCCATCAATAGATGAATGGATAACAAAATTGCGGTATATACACACAACGGAACTTTAGTCAGCCATAAAGAATAACAAAATTATATCATTTGCAGGAAAATGAATGGAACATTGGGATTTTTAAAAAAAATTACTACAGCTATAGCAGAAACATACACTGAAGATGTGGAACCAGTTAGCAGTTGATTATAACTATCCAAGTAAGAGGGGGTGGTTGTCTAAACCACCATGTAGCAATGGAGATGGAGAAAAGCAGGTAGTTATAAAATATACTTCGAAGATAGATCCCAGAAGATTTGCCAATCCATTAGCTATAGACAATGAGTAGAATCAAAGAGAATTTCAAAGATCTAGCTAGATATTTGATTGGATTATGGTGTCATTCCTTTGAGGCTGAGAAATCAGGAGTCGGAAGGAGAAACAAATTCATGGGAGGCGAACGATGTGTTTACTTTTGGCCATGTTGAGTTAGAGATTTTCTGAGGCACCTAAGAGGGGACTTGGAGTTAATTTCTGGATACCCATTAGACTTCTGAGTTGAGATGAGTATGTTTAAGTTAGCAGAAAGGGAGATTTCAGGGACAGGACAGCAAGAAATTAATTCACATAACAATGTTCCTGGGAGGACAGGAGTGAGGGACCCATGCAGTAGAGAGAATCTGACCTTGGATAAAGTAAGGGCCACCTCTTTCAGCATCAGAAATGAAAGAGGAAAGCGGGGGCATAGGTATATTTGTTATTTTTGTGGCAAAAAGTCAAGGAAGATTTTTTGGAGACTTCTTACTCTAACAGGGAAACGAGGTCATCTACAGGGAGGTGTGATGGCTACAGGTCTGAGGTTTATCAGGGCGAGCAAATTTGCGGAGATATTGTGATGAATAGAAGAAAGAAAGCAGAAGTATTGAGATCATCTCCATCAAGGACAGAAGGCTGGTGTTTCTCTTCTAGAGTTTCTTTTGAGAGGAAGTCCAATGTTCCCTATTCCTTGGGCTATTGTATCACCCCCTTATGTCATGTTTCTAAAATTATTTTGGATAGCTTTTCTGGAACAACTTGCAGGCAAGTGTCTGCTGTATTGGAGAAGCAATTCTGAGTTTCTGATGTTACAGTCTAGTCATGCTCTTTGTTTACTTGTGAGCCTCAAAACTAAAGTAGGGCTGGCGTTTGCTGGAGAGTGTTCTCAGTAGGGCACAGATCCCAGCTAACATATCATTCACCTTTACTTGATGTGAAGAGAAGGTTAAGAAACTATTGGAAACAAAATAAAAAGGAAATGATTTATCTCCTACACTTTAACCTGACCCAGAATCTTTCCTTCCTAATTACAAACTTAGCTGCCTAGCCTGTGATCTCCACCTTCCCAGCCAGGCTTTCCTACCTCTGCAGTATCACCACATTCTCCAATACCCTCATTACCTGGTGTCTTGAAAACCACATGAGATCACTACTCTTTTTTTCCCTGGTTCACTCTTCATATTTGGCATTCTTTGGTTATTTCTGCATAGCGCGTGTTTTTCTCTTAACTTTCATTCTCCATTGTTTCCACCTCACCCCTCCTTTCTTTGACTTTCTATTTCTACTCTCTTGCCTCTGGCCGGATGCTCTTCCTGCTGCTTTCCATCAAAGTCTCAGCCTCATCACTGTCAACGCTGTTTCTATCACACCCCTGCTGGAACAGTAGGGACATAGGAAATGGACCCAGTGCTTACAGCAAGGTTAGATCATTGGAAAGGAGCCAGAACTGATGACATGAAGAATAAAATACACATTTACCCACATTTATGATAGTGGAACGATATCCCCAAAGGTTATTTAACCACGACAGCAGGGAGTAACCATGGATAATACTGCATTTTTCAACCCTAAAAGTAATTTGTTTTCCATCCTTGACTCTGATGGGCTTTTAAATGCCATAATGAGATTTTCCTGGGCCCTAAGTTTTTATCCTTTGTTCATTTGTTTTTCTCAGCAAAGAGCTTTGACTAAACTAATGGGGCACAAATAATCAATGCTGTCCCAGGTTTTAGAATATAAAGTAATAATAGCGTGTAAAAATGCGACTCACTGCTGGCAATGTAATGTGGAAGGCACATTATTGGGGGAAATTGCCCATATTTTGTTTAATCTTCTCACACTCTGAAAGCTAAGTATTGTCATCCTCATTTGGTAGGTAAGAAAATTGAGACCTATCAAGGTTAAATTACTTGTCCAATATCATGTTACTAATTAAGTTGCAAAGCCAAGTCTGACTCCAAAAATTTCTTTTTCTTTTTTTTTTTTTTTTTCTGCTATGCAGACAAATTTTTGCTTGGTAAGATTTGCCTGTTAGTTCAATTTCTAGGCATTGTCTGGAACACATGTTTACTATTCCCTGTGCTTAGAGCCTAAGCATTCCATTACTGGCCCTATTGTCTGAAAATAAATAGCCCTCATTATTACAGCAAGCTTGGCAACTCAGGGAATCGCTGGTACCAAGTACTGATCAGGAGTCAATAAGCAGCTCAGGGCTCATCCCAGGAGGCCTGCTTGCATTTTTGTAACAATCAAGTAACAAGATTTAGCTGCATTTTATGCATTTTTCTTGGTTACTGGTGTTTAATATTGACAGCCACACTAACACATTTACTGCTACCTGACAGAATTGAATGAGAACTGAGTCTTGAAGGAGCTCTCTGATATATCCCATAAAATTCTCAAGTCCAACCACGAAGAGGGGGGCACTTTCTCAGCATTTGGCTGGGGCTGAACATGGAAGAGAAGCAACATGAGCACGTTCTAGACCCTTCCAGTCACATGACTTTCAGACGACACGTTCAACCACACTGAAGAGTAAGGACTTACAATTCCAGTGTTCAAACTGCAAAGAATGTTGCCAAAGGAGACCAGGAAGTAGGAGGGGTTTTTTGTTGTTGTTGTTGTTGTTGTTTGGTTGGTTTGGTTTGTTTTTTGTTTACCTCAGAAGTTAAAATTTTGGACTTTGGGAAAATAGTTTTCTTAAAAATCAGTGTTCTCTTGAAGATACTGATATTATAAGAATCCTATCCATGGCCCTAATGCTCTGGAAGGACCTGATCTCAAATCTCTTGAAATAAAGTCACATTGTCCTGCTTACTTGATTAATTGTTCCACGTGTTTCAGAGTTGTGTGGTGGTGTTGATGATGGAAGAAGAGGAGGAGTGGAAGAAGGAGGAGAAGGAGGAGGAGGAGGAGGAGGAGGAGGAAAAGGAGTCCTCTTTTTGACTGCTCTCCATGCCAATCACTATCACTGTTGCATTTTTTTACCCCAAGAACTTGGGGAGGCCAGGCCCCTTCCCAGCAACTGAAAAAAATAAAATATAGCTAAATCTTTTTACTTAATTGTTAATCAAAAATGCCATGAAGTCTTGTGAGAGCCTGGCACTTGGTTATTGACTTTTTTCTTTTCTCTTTCTTCCTTTCTTTATTTCTCTTCTTTTTTCCTTTCTTCCTTCCTTTTTTTTTTTTTTTTTTTTTTTTTTTTTTTTT
>PVLC010026353.1:0-22804 GCA_004027655.1 Graphiurus murinus | reverse complement strand
GTGTGTGTGTGTGTGTGTGTGTGTGTGTGTGTGTGTGTGTGTGTGGTGTGTTTTGTTTTGTTTTTTACTGTGGAAGCTTCTCACAACTCTGAGTAGGACATGATTCTCTTCTTGAAGGTATATTTGGCAAACAAAAGAAAGCACTAAGGCAGTGGAATGTTCTGGAAGCATCGTCTAGTACTACAGAAACATTTAATCTTCATTTAAAATATTCTATTGCATTGTGTCCATAGAGTGCTTTTATTTTGTGTCCCAATTTTTGGCTTAAAAAAATATAACCTCTAACCTGGACACAGTAACGCACACCTGCAATCCCAGTATTAGGGAAGCTGAGACAGGAAGATCTCAGGTTCAAGGCCAGTCTCAGCAACTTAACCAGGCCCTGTTTCAAAATAAAAAATAAAAAAGGCTGGCGGGTATAGCTTGGAGACAGAATGCCCCTGGGTTCAATCACCAGTACCAAAAATGTATATATACCCACACAACCTCTATAGCTAGATCAAAGTAGTTCTGGTTTTAGGCTTGACTTTTTTTTTTTTTTTCACATTCCTCAGTGGAAAGCTAAGGTTTCTCTCTGTTTCTCTGGATCTGATTCTTTCCATTTGCAACCATATGTTGGACCAACTGAGGTCTAAGGTCCCTTTTGTTTTGGGCATTCTCAAGTCTACCCTATGAGCTTTGGAGCAATGCTTCCAGTATTTCTACCAATGGTGTGTATGCATGTGCATGTGCGTGTGTGTGTGTGTGTGTGTGTGTGTGTGTGTGTGTGTGTTTCAATGTTTGTGATATCAAGCTCTGAATGGATATGACTATGATCAAAATGATGATCAAGATATTATATCTATAAAACAAATTCCAAGTATACGTAAATATTTTTTGGGTACTGCGGGTTGAACCCAGAGGCATTCTACCTCCAAGATATACCCCCAGCCCTATTTTATTTTTTAATCTCGAAATAGGGTCTCACTAAGTTATTCAGAGTCTCATTAAGTTGCCAAGACTGTCATCAAACCTGCCATCCTCCTGTCTCAACCTCCCAAGTACTGAGATTACAAGCATGTGCTACTGCGCCCAGCTCAAATATTTTTTAATATAAGTTTATTGATTGTTTCCCCTTGACCCAGCCTAAGTTTAGAAAACTTCCCACCTTCATACCTTAATTTGAATTCTCTCTCTCTGAGTATATCCCCTCAAGATTCCTGGGCAGCTTTCTTTTGTTATTGTTAATATTTCTGAGGGTCTGCCTTCCTTTTCTTGCTGGCTCATGCCTGTCTGCATATGTGTGTGTGAAGTGAGTTAGTCCAGAAAGCTTTCGTGTGTGTGTGTGTGTGTGTGTGTGTGTGTGTGTGTGTGTTATGTATTGGCTAGTTATTCTCCTAGCCAATAAGTTTAGTTAGTACAACTGTCTTTTAGGGCGGGGACGGTGTGCTCTGCATCTCATGCCACTGGGTTCTATTTCTAGTAACACACACACACACACACACGCACATACACACACAAAAAAGAAAGCTTTCTGGACTAACTCACTTCAGATTTCGCATTCCTGAAAACTTCTGTGGACATGGTTTGTGTCATATTAACTCACATGGTTATTGGTTCTATTTATTCCTTTTGAAGTATGAATGAATGAAAGGTACCTAGACTTGGAGTTAGGAAATTTGGTCCATCTCTACTAATTTACTATTTGAGTGACTAAGAACAGTCATTCAGCCTCCCTCCACTTCAGTTTTCAAAGTTTCAACCCCAAAAGCTAGAAAAAGAAATGGAGATGGAAATAGATCATATGATACCTAGGATCTTTTCTCACCCTAAAATTGTAATTCTTAGCTGGATGTGGGGGTGTATGCCTGTAATCCCAGTACTTGGGAGGCGGAGACAGGAGGATTGCAGGTTCCAGGCCAACCTTAGCAACTTAGCGAGCCCCTCAGCAATTTAATGAAACCCTGTTTGAAAATAAAATACAAAAAGGAAATCGGGCATGGTGGTACATGCCTGTAATCTTGGCACTTGGGAGGTTGAGATAGGAGGATTGCAAGTTGGAGGCTTGCCTCAGCAACTTAGCAAGATCCTGTTTCAAATATAAAGGGCTAAGAATACAGTTCACAGCCGGGTGTAGTGGCGCACGCTTGTAATCCCAGCATTCGGGAGGCTGAGACCGGAGGATCCGGGTTCGCCGCCAGCCTCAGCTACCTAGTGAGGCACTCCGCAACTTAGTGAGACTCGGTTTCAAAATAAAGAATAAAAAATAGGGTTTGGGGGTATAGCTCGGAGGTAGAATGCCCCTGAGTTCAATCCCCAGTACCGCAAAAAAAAAAAATACGACTCAGTGTTAGGGGCCCCCGACTTCCATTCCAGTATTGCAATCAATCAATCAATCAGTCAGTCAGTACTGGGGTGGGATGTAGGTCAGAGGTAGAATGCCCCTGGGTTCAATCCCTAGAAATAATAGTAAAAAAATTATAATTCTTGGCCTATTGGTTTCTTAACAAGCATAAACTTCTCAAAGGCAGAGAATTTTCTTTTTCTACTATTTGGAAGAGAAACACTCTGGACATCGATGGTGCTCGATAAATTATTTCAAATTTATGACTGCTTCTCCACCCCCTCCAGCAAGAAAGTTCAACCTGAGGGTGCCCTTCTTATAGCCCATGTCTTGAGGGGCTCGCAGAGCCGCCCTGGGAAATGCCATGCTGGACTGGACCTCGGATGCGCTGTGTCAGTTAGGAACAGGGGCACACCTAGCAGCTTTGCCTTTTTAAGTAAATGTGTTTATAGTTTGTGCTGCTTTCCTCAGTAAGATCATTTCCTTGCAAGTAATGAGAGCTGTGTGTGATATGGTTGAAATCCTGTCCCTCGACTGAGATGGAGAACTCACGTGATGCAGAGTGAGCGGGGCCCATTATCCCAAAGGCACTGGCAGGAATGCTAAGTCTGGCAAATATTAACTCGGGAACCACAGCAGCAGCTAGGAGACAGCAGTCTGCCCACCTTCCTGAACCTACAGCTTCTGGGGTATTTTCTGATTTTCCTTTCCTTGGCTTGAGCATGTATTATCCCTTCCTTTCATCCATTTTTCTTCTTCTGTTTGTTTGTTTATTTATTTATTTGTTGTGGTGCTGGGGATTGAATGTAGGGGCATTCTATCTCTGAGCTACACCCCATCCCTTTTAATTTTTTATTTTAAAAGAGGGTCTCGTTGAGTTGCTGAAGAGTCTCACTATGTTGCTAAGGCTGGTCTCAAACCTACAATCCCCTTGGGAGTCTCAGCCTCCCAAGTACTGGGGTTACAGGCATGCGCCACCATGCCTGGCTTCTTTCTTCTCTTAAAAAGCAAAAACAAGTTGTGTGCGGTGGCACATACCTGTAATCCCAGTGCTTGGGAGACTGATACAGGAGAATCGTAGGTTCAAGGATAGCCTCAGGAAGTAGTGAGACTTTCATCAACCTAATGAGACCCTGTTTCAAAATAAAGAATAAAAATTAGGGCTGGGGGTGCAGCTCAGAGTTAGAATGCCTCCAGGTTCCATCTCCAATACAGAAAAAAAAAAAAAAAAAAGGCAAAAACAAGACATTCTATTTCCTGCATTGGTCTCTAACTGGAAACACTGATGTTCTCGTGCATCTCGGAGCAGAAGGCTTCCCCCTTTTTGCCTAGGTAATGTGCGGTGCGTTTTCCTTCATCCTCCCTGCCTCTGTGCCATGGGCCTGGGCATCGGAAGAACTCTGGAGTCTTCCAGGGATCTCTGGGAGCAGGCTTGTAGGCAGGCATCTATGGAGAGAGTTGCCGGGTTGGAGGAGCAGCTCAGAACTGTTTCTGCGGGCTGGAGAGGCTTGCCTCAGAGGAAGAGAAGCCCAGGATATGCTTCCATACCTGATATGTTAGACGGAGGAGAGCTAACTCACATCTGAATATATGTAAAGAAAACACTTCTATAACTAAGAGGAGGAGTTGTGGTTTAGGTTAAACCACAAAGGAAGTAAAGGACGTTACCACTTTCCTCTTTGTGGGTAAGAGATTCTCCTTTGGCTCATCTCAAGGGCTCTGTGAGGCTAAGTCTTCCTATAGGAAAATGTTCATCACTCCTGTCCATCCACAAAAGCACTGGCACAGTGGTTTGTGGTCTCAAAGCATTTGAACTTGATTTGATTTTTTTTTTTTTTTTAATTTTGGTACTTTGAAATGAGCCCAGGGGTGTTCTACCTCTGAGCTATATACCCCAACCTTTCTTTTTCTTTTTTCTTTCTTTCTTTTTTCTTTCTTTCTTTAAAACTTTGCTAAGTTGCTGAGGCTGGCCTCAAACCTGCGATCCTCCTGTCTCAGTGTCCCAAATACTGGGATTACAGGCATGTGTCACCATGCTCGGCTGAACTTGGTTTTTAAAGCATAAAGATACCGTAAAGTACTTCCATTTCCAAACCTGTTGTCCCAAATATGCTTCCCTTATCTTGGATAGAAAAGGAAAGATGAAGTTCTCTGAGAAAAGAACGGAAAGGGAAAGTACTTTTCCCAAATTACTCACAGAATTTCCTTCTTTCATCTCTATTCCTCTGGTTTTCCTGGGAGAGCCCTTGTGACTGTTTTGACTTAGCAAAGGAAATTATTAGCAGTTCTGGTCCCGTAATAGCCACCTTTTGTTGAGAGCCTACTATGTGCTGAGTATTTTCCTTGTATTATTTTTGAGGGTCAGGTTTTATTACAACTCCCATTATTGTAGGTGAGAAAATTACAGCTGATAAAAGGTATGTTACCTAAAGTCATACTGTGACCTTGAACCTCATACTTAGGTTTGCTGCATGGTAGCCCTGGCATTCTGCCCTGCCTCTGCAAAATCTGGTTTTAGAAGTATTTCAAGCCAGCTTCAGTGGCACACACCCATAATCCCAGTACTTGGGAAGCTGAGACAGGAGGATTACAGATTTGTGGCCTGCATAGCTACTTAAACCATTTCAAAATTAAATAAAGGGCTAGGGGTGTAGCATAGAATGCCTCTGGAATCAATCCCTAGAACCAAAAAAAGAAAAGTATTTCAGCCACAGATGTCACAAACTTGAAAGTCAGGTTTTGAACATGGCTCATGGTCATTATCAAATAACCCCGGGCAAATTATTTGACCCCTCTAAGCCTAATGAGGTACGTCTTGGCTAGTATGACAATTGTTTATGTAACATTGGGAAAAGGCCTTCGTACTGTCTTCTTATTAGAGTTAAATGAAGCAACAGATACACAGGCATAGCACATTGACCGGCATATAGTAGACTTCCCTAATGATAGCCATATACTGGTCATACGTAGGTCAGGTTTAAGACCAAACTGCAAAATGTAAGTAGGTTAAGGGACCCTCCCATTTCTTTAAATTGCCCTTCCTAATCCCCTCTCCAGAAAAAGATACTTCTAGGTGTAAATGGATGTTAAGAGAGAGAAGCCATAACTCTTTTAACAGTAAACACAAGTCAAGAGTCAGTTGTAGAAGTCCATTCTTCTGAGGTGGGAGAGAAGGGCTGTCTGTTGGTTTACTTGAGGGGAGAAGGCTGGGGCCTTGGGGAGTGCAGAGGAAAGGACGCCTCTGAGTCCCCAGCCACCTTGTGCACGAGGGTCTGAGGGCCTCTAATCTCCTGCTTCTTTTTCTTTTTCATACATTCAGTGTAGGGCCACTTGTAGATTCCAGGTCTCAGCTGCTTTTGATCAGAACTTTTTTTTTTTTTCTCCTGAGGCGATTTTTGCATGAATTTTAGACCCTTGGCGACTTTCAGTTGCCTGGACCTGTTTCTCATTGCAGTTTTGTCAGGGTTTTACATCTCGATTCCATCCGAAAAGCATTTCTGTATTTCTTCTCTAGCTATTCTGCATGAACTTCCAATTCTGTATTTTTTCCTCCCAGTTTCTTTTAAGTATAATATTTGTGGGTTTTCCTGATTACAAAAGTAATGACCATTCACGATAGAGAATTAGAACAAAAGAATACAGAAAAAATTTAATCACCCATTAAACCAGCATCCAGAGCACCGTCCACATCTCATTGCGTCCCCTTCCATCTTCTCTCTGTGTATGTGTTCTTATCCACACACACTGTATGTACATATATGCTTTGCAAAACTGGGACAGGATAATATATGTATTTTTTATCCTGACTTTTCACAAAACTTGGTCTTACTAGCATTTTTTTGCATGTCGTAAAACATTTTTTGTGAAAGATTTATGTCTGTATAATATTTCATTGTATGAATATACCAAGGTTTAATGTACCATTCCATTCTGCCAGATGTCTAGATGTTTCTTTGTAAAAATTTCTGTCTGCGTTTCCTCATTTTCTTTTGCCTTATAAATTATTCCCAGAAAAGGAATTATTAGGGCAATTAGGACAAAGAGGATGAAACTTTTAATTTTTTACTTAGCAAGGTATTTGTGCCTGATTATTTTAATACTAAAAAGCCTGTGTTTGGCTGCCTTTTTTTTTTTTTTTTTTTTTTTTTTTTTTTTTTTTTTTTTTTTTTTTTTTTTTTTTTTTTTTTTTTTTTTTTTTTTTTTTTTTTTTTTTTTTTTTTTTTTTTTTTTGGTGCTTAGGATTGAACCCAGTGCCATCCTGTCTCTGAACTACACTCCCAGTCCTTTTTATTTTTTATTTTGAAGCAGAGGCTCACTAAGTTGCTGAGACTGGCCTTGAACTTGCAACCCTTCTCTCTCAGCCTCTCAAGTACTGGGATTACAGGTATGTGCCACCATACCTGGCTTGTACATGGTATGTGTGTTAGTTACTGGGGATTGAACCCAGAGGCATTCTACCTCCAACCTATATGCCCCCTCCAGCTTTTTTGTTTTTGTTGTTTTGAAACAGGGTCTCATTAAGTTGCCAAGTAGCTGAGGCTGGCTTCAAACCTACAATTCTCCTATTTCAGCCTCCTAAATACTGGGATTATAGACATGCTGGGCCATGCCTGGTGTACATTGCCTTTTTTGTGTGTGTGGTACAGGGGATGGAACCCAGGGGCATTCTGCCTCCAAGCTACACCCCCAGTCCTATTTTTTATTCTTTATTTTGAAACAGGATCTCACTAAGTTGCGGAGGGCCTCACTAAGTAGCTGAGGCTGGCCTCGAACCCGGATCCTCCTGTCTCAGCCTCTCAAGTACTGGGATTACAAGTGTGCACCACCACGACTGGCTGTACATTGCCTTTTTAATGTCTAATGCCAAACCAAGTATGTTTGGAACACAGCCATGCTCATTCATTTATGCATTGTCTGCGCTGCTTTCACCCTACAGTGGGTTGCAAGAGATACTGCATAGCCAGGCGTGGTGGCCAGGCCTGTCATACCAGTGCTTGGGAAGCGGAGACAGGAGGATTGCAGGTTTAAGACCAATAACTGAGACCCTCAGCAAATTAAGAGACTCTCAGCAACCTAGCAAGACATTGTTTCAAAACAAAAAAATAAAAAGGGATTGGGAATATAGCTCAGAGGAAGAATACCTCTGGGTTCAATCCCCAGTACCACCACCACCAGAAAAAAAAAAAAAGAAACTGTATGGCCTGTGAAACAAAAATAAAAAATGTTTACTATCTGCCCTTTATAGAAATAATTTACTGATTCTTGCTTTGGTGCGTAATCCTACAAGCTGCATATGAGAGCATTCATTTCACCACACATACATTAACAGTGGACATTGAAATTTTCTTATTCTTTGTTAACTTAGGTAAGTCAACAAATATTTACCAAGTTTTTTCCATGTGCCAAACCCTCATGGAAAATACAATTTACTTATAAGTCTTTGATTAGTAGCTATAAGTTTTCATAAGGTTTTTTTGTTTGTTTTGTGGTACTAGGGATTGAACCCAGGGGCATTCTACCTTCAAGCCCCAGTCCTAGTTTTTATTTTGAAACAGGGTCTCACTAAGTTGCAAAGAGCCTCACTAAGTAGCTGAGACTGGCTGTGAACCTGCGATACTCCTGTCTTGCCTCCCAAGTACTGGGATTATAGGCATGTGCCACCATGCCCGGCTTTTTCATAAGTTTACGTTAAAATTTTCTGTTAATATTCTCTGTGTGTAATTCTAAATTTCAACTCAGGCTTATATATCTTTCATATCTCTTTGTATGAGCTCTTCATATACTAAAAATATTTATTTTCTGTCATGTTTGTTGGAAATATTTTTGCTTCCATTAGGTTGTCTGCCTTTTATTTTATGATATTTTTACATACAGAAATTTACATTTGTATGGAATCAAATCTATTCAATTATTTATTTTTCTTTGATTTTATTCTAATAATATCTTTCCTTTTCCCCAACTTTAAATATTTACCTACATTTTCTTCTATTTCTTTTAACTGATTCTTATTTATTTATCTTTGGTATCTTTGGTACTGGGGGATGAACACAGGGGCATTCTACCTCTAAGCTACACCCCCAGCCCTATTTTTAATTCTTTATTTTGAAACAGGGTCTCACTAAGTTGCTGAGGCTGGCCGCAAACCTGTAATCCTCCTGTCTCAGCCTCCCAAGTAAAAGTGCACCACCATGCCTGGCTCTATTTTTTTTTTTTTTAAATTTGAAACAAGGTCACTGAGGGTCTCTAAATTGCTGAGGCTAGCCTCAAACCTGTCAGCTTCCTGTCTCAGTCTACCAAGCACTAGGATTACAGACATGTGCCACCATGTCCAGCTTCATTTTTAAATTTATTTTTTAATCCCTCTGGAACTTTTTTTTTTTTTTTTGGTACTGAGGATTTAACCCAGGGGCATTCTACCTCCAAGCTACACCCCCTATTTTTTTATTCTTTTAGTTTTGAAACAGGGTCTCACTAAGTTGCAGAGAACCTCACTAAGAGCTGAGGCTGGCCTCAGACCCAGATCCTCCGTTCTCAGCCTCCTAAGTACTGGGATTACAAGCATGTGCCACCATGCCTGGCCTTCTGGAACTTTTTATTACATCGTATGAGATGAAGATCTTAAATTTTCTCCCATCAGGCATCTTATTAGCACTCCACAGGGCACAGACCCTGTCTAGACATCTGGATTTATGGTTTTTTCTATTTCTCCCACATATTACCCCTTTGCCATAGTAAAGTTCAGCAGCTTCCTCCCTCCTCGGTCCATATGTCAGGAATGCAGTCTAAGCTTATCTCCTAAAAGTCTACAAACAATAAGGACCCTTCCTACCAGAGAGGACATATGGGCCAGCCTTGCCTATTTATGAATCATGAACCATAGCGCTCATTCGCTACCACTCCAGGTGATAAAAGCTTAAGCCTTGTAACCTCAGAGGTTGGAGGTTCCCTGGCCAAATAGCATCTACTGGCTTGAAAAGAGCAAATCTCTGGAAGGGGCTCCCAGAAGAACTGTTCCATGATGCATCGCTCCTAACCTTCTGTTAACGGCTCACCCCAACCTGCCCTTGGTTCACAGTGGAGTTATTTCATTTACCAGGTGTGAAAATTGGATTTGACCACAGAGGAGGGGAGTTATTACCTTGCAGGTCTTCTCTTTAGGGGAGCGGAGACTGTGATGGGATTTATTAAAAGAGATTTGCTATGCATGGAACATATAATTAGAGATGTGTTCCTTTAAAACTGGATTTGCAATCTTTGTCATTTTAGGAGTGCTGTGTTGTTTTTTTTTTTTTTTTTTCCCCTTTCAGTGTTTCTGACAGCCTTCTTCCCATGTAGGTTGCACACAGCCTATTTAGGATCTGAATATTTTATACGACACCATTCTGCCAAGAGAAGGACCTCAAGGGTGTGACAAAGAGTACAGGTTAGGGGTGGTAAGGACTGACTGTAATTTGGATGTTGATATTAGTTACACAGATGCTACTAAGACCAAGGAAGGGATGCTAAGATAATTTTCATGTTAATTAACTGCTCTAGAGTCTGGGCTCCCTCAGATGGAGGTATTGGGGTCACTCAGACCCTCTAGTGAGGGAACTCTCACAAATCAAGGATTTAGATTTAATTACCTGTTGTTAGAGGCTATATAGACAGCCCCAAAGTTAGTACCCGGTTAACTACATCTGCTCTTAAAATAAAGACACCTTGTTTACTATCCTGGTGAAAAGAGTGACTGGATTTATTATTGTTTAGCATTTCTAGCACACTTTGTTCTTGCTGAGAGGTTTAAACTTATTTATGTATGTATATTGGCTGCTCTTCGCAGCACTCCCAAGAGATGAGTGGGTGATAAGTTTTATTATTGTCTGCTTTTCCAACAAGAAAATGAAAAGGGAGCCCCTGAGAAGAGAAGAGACTTGTTTGGGTTTATAGCCCAGAGCTCCTGCCACCTTCTTAAGGGATCCTCAACAAAATAGTGATAAATTCAGCCTGGGGCAGCCTTCTTCTGCCTATGCCCAGCCCCCCAGCCCCTGTGTGCGGCATCCCCTAGCCCACTGATCACAGTAGGATGCTCACTCAAAGCCATCACTTACTATCTCTCCAAGCCCAGCACTTTACCTGTAAACATATCAAGGTGGCACACACCTGTCATCCCAGTCCCCGGGAATCTGAAACAGGAGGATTGCAGGTTGGAGGCCAGTTTTGGCAACTTAGCAGGGCCTTCAGCAACTTGGAGTGTCCCTGTTTCAAAATAAAAAATAAAAATAAAAAGGACTGGAGGTGTAGCTTGCAGGTAGAATGCCCCTGGGTCCAATCCCCTGTGCCCCCCAGCCCCCCCCCAAAAAAAAACCCAAATCAACACATCACCTTCCTCACAGTCTCCTTTGCCCAATGCAAGTCCACCTCCACTTCACTTGCCCCAGGAGCCACGTAGATTCTGCCACTCAAATCTCTTCTGCTCAGTATCTTCTCTTCTCCTGCACCACCATAATCTAGCAGTCCTCCTTATCTCTATGGGACTCCTGAAAGAGCCCATGGCTGGGTCTTCACACTTTTCATTCTAAACTCTTCTACCTCTCCCCTGCTGGGTCTGCCCTCAGGATTCCTCCTCTGCCCTCAGAGCCCACCTTCCCTTCCAGCCTTCTCTCCCCGGTAAACAACTCTAGCGTGCGTGGGGAGCACACATGGCATTCTGCAAACCAGGGTTTTCACCGAGGGATTCTGACTCGGTTGCTCAGCTCTGAGGCCCTGACTGCGCAGTTCCCACGCCTCCAAGTGACCTAGGCGCCGTGTGCTCCCTGGACCACGCACTGCGCGGGCGGGGTTCTTACTCATCTTACCAGGCTGGAGTTCTCAATCTGCCCTTGGCCGGGCTGTTTCCGTAGCCTGAAACATTCTCTCCCGGCTCCTGTCTCCACCTGTTGAAATTTTTCTCATGCTTGAAGGCCCAGCTCAAATATCTCCTCCTTCCCGAAGCCTCTTCTGATTGGGCTGAAAGGATAGGATGCAAACTTCTCAGCAATAAAGTTAAGAACCTTCCACAATACGGCTCCCTTTTACATCGCCTGCCCGGTTCTTTCACTCTCCCTAAGCTCCCAGCGTGTAGAAATGCACCCTCAGAATGTGGTGTACCCCGACCAGGAATGCCGGCCTCTCCTCCACCCCTCTCCCCCTCCCCAAACTTATCCTACTGGACTCAGCTCATATGTCACTTCCTCCGGTGGTATGACACATTAGTCACCAGCAGTCTTTCTAGATTCTCCCCCCTACCCCCCAAGCAGGAGTCGCCCTGTGCTTCCCAAACCGTGGAGCCTCACAGCGAAGCCAGTGACGGGATCTGAGGTGTGTTCACCTGTTTATCTTCTCTCCTAGGCAGTGACCTTGGCTAAGGTTGTATTTTGAGGACATAGCATAGGCCTGGCACATACTCAGTCTATACTCAGTCCTGGAACGCAAACTTGGTAGCCCAGTCGTGCTCACTTGTAATCCCAGTACTTGGAAGGCCAAGACAGGAGGATCGCAGATTGGAGACAAACCTCAGTGATTTAATTTAGTGAGACCTTGTTTCAAAATAAAAAAATAAAAAGGGCTGGGGGGGTATATGTAGTTTGAAGGTAGACCCATTCCTAGTTTCTATTCCCAGTACCAAAAGAAAAAAGAAAAAAAGAATACAGGCATGAATGAATTCCATTCCCTTCCTCTGTCTCTTTTGAGCTTCCCTTTAGTAGATTGCAAACACCCCTGAGGGGAGAAATCCTGGAGGACTTTGTCCCTGTCTGTAGGCCTGGCTCCTTATCCTTGGCAGGAGGTCACTAAATGTTTGTTTAATTGAATTGTAGGATGTTGTGCTCAGCTAGCTGCTAAAGAGCCCCATTTAAGGGGTTAACTAATAACATTCTGAGAAGTTCCTCTCCTTTGGGGGCATTTGCATTTTAATGGGAATCTTAAAAACCCAAAGGAAATGTTCTTTAATGGTGGGATTGCAGGCCTGGTCAGAGACTCCCTTTGTTTTTCGGTTAGGTTAGAGGGGAACTAGGATGAGTTCCTCCAGGCCAGGGTCCTCCGGCTTTTCTGTGTCCTGGGCCCACTGGGCAATCCAGGGAAGCCTACTGACAGCATAATGATTTTAAACACATAAAGCTAAATACATAAGATTGCAGATATAGTTCTAATGAAAGATAATGACCTAAATATTCAAAGCATCAAGTTTGTAATACAGTAATATGTATGCTTCTTTATTAAAGCATTAACAAAGTCTAGAGCCAGGTTTAATCACTACTGTAATGTTGTTGTAGGGATGACTATTAGCAGTATTTGGAATATCTGTGATTCTACTGGAGTTCATACCACCTTGGTCTGTTGCATGTATTCATGGTTGAAGGAAATGATAAATTTCAGTTAGAAGTTTGTGAAAGGAAAGACATCTTTCCTTCACCCATGTTCTAATTTTAGTTTCCATCATGGACCCAGGGTTTAAGAGGTGCTGCCTAGGCCAAGCATGGTGGTACACATCTGTAATCCCAGTACTTGCGAGGCTGAGACAGGAGGATCACAGGTTCAAGGACAGCCTTGACAATGTAGTGAGACTCTCAGCAACCTAGCGAGACCCTGTTTCAAAACAAAATAAGATAGGGCTGGGAGTCTAGTTCAGAGTAGAATACCCCTGGGTTGAATTCCCAGTATGAGAGAGAAAGAGAGAGAAGGCAGTGCTCAGCTGAGTCCCTACCTACTGTGATCTGGGTGGTGCTAAAGCCAGTGTGTCCAGGGGTGTCCTTTTCTGCACTCCTCTGCCTCTACCTGGAGTGCCCAGGTTCTTACTTTTTACACTTTATTTCACAACCAAAGTTAGTAGTTTAACTGCTTCATTTACGCCAGGAATATTTAAAAAGAGAGAGAGAGAAACAAAACAAAACAAAACAAAATGTTAGGAGGATCGCAGGTTTGAGGTCAGCCTCTGCAACTTAGGAGACCCAGTCAAAAGGGCTGGAGGTAGAGCTGGGAGGTAGACTGTCTTTGGGTTCAATTCCCAGTACCACAAAATACATACATACATGCATACATACATACATACATACATACGTATGTACATACGTACAAGGCGGTGGGGGGGGGATGTAGCTTGGAAGTAAAATGCCCCAGGTTCAATTCCCAGTACCCAAACAAAACAAAACAAACAAAAAAACCCAAACTGGTAGTTTGGGTTGGTGGAGACTCTAAGATGTCAGGGCATGGGGGGAAAGAGGGACCCCTAGTTCTCTCCCTTGGGAGGGTCCCCTCTCTGAAGTCCTTAAGTGTGGTGGGAGGAAACATGAGGAAGGTTTGGCCCCAAATCCAGAAACGGGAGTTTACCTGAGCATCTCTTCAGGCTCTTTCTCTTTTCAGAAGTCAGTATTAGGGCCAAAGAACCTGTCCACAAAGGTGGTCTATATGGTATGCATCTTGGTAGTTAACAACCAAGTGAAATATCCTTTCATTCCTCCTGAAACACCATGCTCCCTAACACTGATGTTATTTCTAATTTGGGTAAGAGTGTTTGTGCAGTTCTCTTTCTAACATCAAGATATAGGGAATACGTATCATCTATCTGTCATCTTCAGTCCACTCCCAGTTATCCTGGTGTATTTTGGTCACTTGGCAGCAATTTTCCCCAGATAGATTCACCCTTCTGTTTGAGGGGCACATACTCTCGCTCTCTGTGAGTATCCTGCTAAGAGGATACGAGTAAATATTAATATTAGTGAGACAGGCTGTTGCCAAGGCATATCATATTAGCTGAGGCATATCATCATCTTTGCCTCTTATGGGAGTGACATGTAAGGTTTTGCCCTTGGCATCTCCCTTTTCTCTTGCATACCTTTTCTTTTGGTGAGCTCATTCTTTTTTTTTTTTTTTTTTTTGGTTTCTCCAGCCTACTCTCCTCTGGAAGGACCTCGCTGCTTCCTTACCCTATGGTGACTCACAGCCCTAAAACAGCTCTTTTTCTTCACAAATCAGCTTCACTTTCCTAAAAACAAAAAAAATCCCTCAAAAACAGGTTTATTAGCCGGGTGTGGTGGCACATGCTTGTAATCTCAGCATTTAGGAGGCTGAGACCGGAGGATCTGGGTTCGTGGCCAGCCTCAGCTACCTAGTGAGGCACTCCACAACTTAGTGAGAACCTGTTTCAAAATAAAGAATTAAAAAAAAAAAAAAACCAGGGCTGCAGGTGTAGCTCAGAGGTAGAATGCCCCTGAATTCAATCCCTAGTACCGCAAAAAAAACCACCAAAAACAGGTTTATTGAGGTATAATTTATATACCATAAAATCCACCCATTTTAAGCATATGATCTTTTTTGGGGGGGGAGGGGTGTAAATTTACAGGAAATTTGTAACCATTGCCAAAATCTGGTTGTAGAATATTTTGCTTCATGGGAACAAGAGCTTCATATCCACTTGCAGTCAGTTCTTATTCTCACCCACACTAATCTGCTTTCTGTCTACGTCAATTTCCCTTTTCTGGACATTTCACTTAAATGAAATCACACGGCATGTAGTGTTTTGCACCTCCCTTTTTTCACTTAGCACAGTGATTTTGAGATTCGTCCATGTTGTAGTGGGTATCAGTGGTTCATTCCTTGATACTGAATGACATTCCATTGTGTAAATGTACCATGTTTTATTTATCCATCCATCAGTTGATGGATTTAGGTTGTTTCCACTCTGGGGCTATTAGCAATGACGCTGCTACGTCTTTGTGTATGCATGTTTTTATTTCTCCTAGGTAGATACCTAGAAGTAGAATTGCTGATTATATGGTAAACTTATGTTTAAATTTTTTGTTTGTGTGTGTGTGTGTGTGTGTGTGTGTGTGTGTGTGTGTGTGTATGAAGGGGTACTGGGGATTGAACCCAGGGGCATTCTACCTCCAATCTACACCCTCAGCCATTTTCATTTTTTATTTTGAAACAAGGTCTCACTAAGTTGCCTAGGCTGGTCTCCAACCTGTGACCCTCCTGTCTCAGCCTCCCAAGTACTGGAATTACAGGTGTGCACCACCACTCCTGGCATGTTTAACTTCTTAAGAAACTGCTAAACTGTTTTCGAAGGTGGCTGCACCATTTTGTGTTCCCATACAGCAACATTAAGTTACAGTTTCTCCCCATTCTCACCACTGCTTGTCATTATTTGCATTTTACCATTCCTAGTTGTTATGCACCGGCATCTCACTGTGGACCAGTGGCGTTTTTTAACCCCTCCCATTTCTAACCACAGTGTGCCCCCTTTTCACTAACTCTATGGCTGGAAACAAAGTGTATGCTAGTCTTCCTTCCTCCTCTAGTTAGGCACTGCAAAAGTGAGCTGCTCCAGCCTTCCTCTCTGCGGGCACCTGCTTCTGCCACCTCATTCCCTTTTCCCCTCCTGGGGCCTGCAACATTTCACATCTAAATTTCTATGGTCTTCTAGCTGCCTCTCCTGGCCTATCATAATTCTCTTTCAAATCTTCCTTCCTGAAGCTGCAGATAAATAGATGAAATGAAGCAGAGCATGGTGGTGCCCACCCATCCCAGTTCCTGGGAGGCTGAGACAGGAGGATCCCAGGTTCAGGCACACCCTCGCCAACCTAGAGAGGCTTTCAGTAACTTAGTAAGACCCTGTTTCAAAATTTAAGAATAGAGCTGGGAGTGTAGCTCATAAGTAGAATAAATGCCCATGGGTTCATTCCCCAGTACCACTAAATAAATAGATAAATAAATAAATAAAGAGTAACACAAAAGAGTCATGCATGAGTGTGAAATCAGGGAACTGAAGGCTGATTCAGGAGTCACCACACATTATCACATGACCCCGAATTCTTCCTGAAACTTATCTGAGCCCAGCTCCTTCATCCCCTCTTTCCTTGAAGTAGGTTAATAGCAGAACTCATTCTATAGAGTTGCTCTGTGATAGAACATGTCTTATAAAGTTCTCAGCACAGTGCCAGGTATTGAGGAGAGCACTTGATCAGTGCTGGCTTCTATTATTATTTTAATGATTATTATGGCTATTATTATTAGTCACCATGATGGTGCTATCTCCCAAGTGCTATCACGGGATTTTTTTTTTTAATAAGGGAACAATGTGATTGTGAATATGAAAATGCTTGGAAGAATACTGTGCAAATTGCAATGCTGATGTTTTGTTTTTGTTTGTTTTGGTACTAGGGATTGAACCTAGGGACATTCTACCTCCAATATATACCCCTAAGCCCTTTGTATTTTTTATTTGAAACAGGGTCTTGCTGAGTTGCTGAGGCTGGCTCTGAACCTGTGATCCTCCTGTCTCAGCCTCCCAAGTACTGGGATCACAGACATCTTCTACCATGCTCAGCTTCAGTGGTGTTATTTTTACATAGTTTTCCCCTTGCTCAAGGAAAGGCAGTGCAGGACAACTGCAAGAATGTGGACTTTGACACTAGCCCAGCATTCAAATCTGGACCTCTATGCTATCTAACAGTTGCGAGGGGTTGGGGGTGTAGCTTAGTGGTAGAGTGCACGCCTAATGTGTGTGAGGTTCCAGGTTTGATTCCCAGCACCATATATACACATACAGAGTAGTGAGACTTGAACAAGTTATTTGCCTTCTTCATTTTGGTCTTCTATAAAACAGGTACAATTATAAGTCACATCTAGGATGATGCTATAAGAAAGGTATCTGTTTCACAGGCCATATTCCATAAACTTTAGCTTGGTGTGTGTGTGTGTGTGTGTGTGTGTGTGTGTGTGTGTGTGTGTGAGAGAGAGAGAGAGAGAGAGAGAGAGAGAGAGAGACAGAGAGAGAGAGAAACAAAGAGAGAGACAGAGAGACAGACAGAGAGAAAGAGAGAGAAAGAGAGAGAGAATGAACTCGGGATTAAACCCCCAGGGACATTCTACCTCCCAGCTACACTCTCAGCCCTTTTTATTTTTTATTTTGAAACATAATCTCACAAAGTTGCTGAGGCTGGCCTCAAACCTGCTACCCTTCTATTTCAGCTTCCCAAGTACTGGGATTACAGGTATGTACCATCATACCTGACTTAAGAAAAAAAAAAGTTCATAGTATATCCTTCTTGTATATCTTCTCTAAATTATATTCATTGTAATTAATTCCCATCTTATTTGTCCAGCTGTATTTCCCCATGGACCTTGCCTTGCACATTAAAGAGAGGCTACAGTGTTGAAAGATCAAGCTCCTTCCCCATGGCCTGACTTTGGTTTTAATATCATCTCCACTGCTCTCTAGCTGTGGGACTTAGGACAGTCATTTACCTTTCTAAGTAACAAGGTTCCCTTATTGGACAAGGTGATACATTCCTATAATCCCAGCGATACAGGAGGCCAAGGCAGAAGGATTGCAAGTTTGAGAACCGCCTCATCAATTCAGTGAGACTCTGTCTTAAAACATTTTAAAAAAATGTATAAAGGGCTGAGGATGTGGCTCAATGGTGGATCATTTGCCTTGCCTGTGCAAGGCCCTAGGTTTAGTCTGCAAAATGAATTTTCCCTAACTATAAAACAGGAATAGCAATTCATACCTCATGTGATTTTTGTGTGTATTAAATAAGATAATATAAAGTTCTTAGAATAGTGCTTGGCACATGCACATACTAAATAATCAAAAAAATGGCAGTTGCCCAGTATGGTGGCGCACACTTGTAATCCTAGTACTTAAGAGGCTGAGACAGTAGGATCATAGGTTCGCAGCCAGCCTCAGCTACTTAAGCCCTTCACAACTTAGTAAGACACTGTCTCCAATTTAAACAAAAAATAGGGCTGGGGGTGTAGCTCAGAGGTAGAACACCTCTGGATTCCATCCCCAGTACCAAAAAAAAAAAAAAAAAAAAAAAGAGCTATCATTACGATCATTTTTTTTTCTCTTTGATACTGGACATTGAACCCAGAAGCATTCTGCCTCTGAGCTACACTCCCAGCCCTTTTTATCTTTTAGTTTGAAACAGGGTCCCACTAAGTTGTTGAGGCTGACCTCAAACCCTCCTCCATCTTCCTGTCTCAGCCTCCCAAGTACTGGGATTACAGGTGTGCACCACCACACCCAGTTTACAATCACCCCCCCCCCCCCGCCCCGTACTGAAGTTGAACTCAGGGACATTCTATCTCTGAGCTACACTCCCAGCCCTATTTTATTTTTTATTTTGGAGCAGGGTCTCGCTAAGTTGCTGATGCTGGCCTCAAACCTGCCATCCTCCTGGCTCAGCCTCCCAAGTACTAATCATGTTTGCCATTATTCTTTTCTGCCCACACATTGATGTGCTCTTTTCAATGTCTGTCTGCCTTGGCTCCTTGTCTTTCTCTCCTGGTCATCCTCTCCTCCTAGAACCAACCAAATCATATTCTTCCAGGCCAATTCTGATCCTTCACCAAATTATCGCTCATTATTCCAGATTCTATTCATTGCTGCCCACCCCCACCACCCCGGAAGTTTTATAGTTTGTTCCATGCCTGTAGTTTAATTAAAAAATTAACTGTTACTAAACATTTTTGTTGTTTCCTTAACTGGGCTGTAAGATTTCTTCAGCTTCTAGTGAAACTCTCATCCTACTTAATTTGACACTAGACCGCTAGTAGGTGCTTATTTATTTCTGGCTGATAAAAGCAAACATGTCAAGCCTGCCTTTCTTTCTTTCTTTCTTTCTTTCTTTCTTTCTTTCTTTCTTTCTTTCTTTCTTTCTCTCTCTCTCTCTCCCTCTCTCTCTCTCTCTCTCTCTCTCTCTCTCTCTCTCTCTCTCTCTCTTTCTTTTTTTCTTTCTTTCTTCTTGTGGTACCAGGGATTGAACCCAAAGGCATTCTACCTCCAAGTTACATACATCCCTAGCCCTGTTTTATTTTTATTTTGAAAAAGGGTCTCACTAGGTTGATAAGAGTGTCACTACTTGCTGAGGCTGTCCTCACACCTGTGATTCTCCTGTCTCAGTCTCCCAAATACTGGGATTATAGGCATGCGCCACCATACCTGGCTCATTATGAAGTTTTAAAAACAGGATTTCCTTGATTGCCTGTATAGTGTCCTCAGTTACCATGAGTCAAGACCAATCCTGAGCAAAATCATTAATTCCAAAACACAGTAGAGCATGGAGAAAAGGGTGGTTAATGAAGGGTCCCCAAGTTAGGCTCTGAACTGTGGAAGTTAGTAAAGCCTGTCTTTATTGGCACAAATGACCTTGTTTTTGTTTGCTTCATCACTTCTTGGCCTATCTCTCCAATTTCAGCTCCTTCCTCCAATCCCAGAGGATTTGCTGCCCTCAGAAAGCCCTCTGAGTATCTCCTTCTGGCTTGAATGTCTGGGCAAAGATCTCCAAGCTCCAGAATTAGCCTGTTCTTCCTTCCCCACAATATACTCTCGGTACAGTTAGCAACGAAAGAGAATAGAGGTATAGCCAAATAATTTCTTAAAATAAAACAAAGCATAGCTGGGCGTGGTGGTGCATGCCTGTAATCCCAGTACTTGGGAGGCTGAGACAGGAGGATCACAGGTTTGAAGTCAGCTTCAGCTTTTTAGTAAGGCTCTCAGCAACTTATCAAGACCATGTTTCCAAATAAAAAATAAAATAGGGCTGGGGGATAGCCTGGAGGTAGATGGCCCCTGGGTTCCACCCCCAGTATCAAATAAATAAATAAATAAATAAATAAATAAATAAATAAATAAAATGAAGCAGACCCTGTACTGTGTTACCTTCCCAAGGGCTTGGGGAAATGCCACCTTAAATCAGAAGGTATGAATTTCTTGTGTGTGTGTGTGGGGGGAGGTGGTACTGAGGATTGAGCCCAGGGGCATCCTACCTCCGCACTATACCCCCAACCCTATTTTATTTTTATTTTGAAACAGAGTCTCACTAGGTTGATTAGAGTCTCACTACTTGCTGAGGCTATCCTTGAACCTGAGGTCCTCCTGTCTCAGCCTCCCAAGTACTGGGATTACAGGTGTGCACCACCATGCCTGGCTGAAGGTATGAATTTCTAATGGCAGAATTTAAAGGAGTGTGTCTGGAGCATTAAGTAGGTACTGGTGAATGACATTGGGTGTGACAATGTGTAAAGGGGATGACCCTCAAACCTCCTGTAAGCCCAATTCCATTTGGGGCACTCCAGAGATAACCAAACATGATAATAATAGTAGCCCACATTTATTGGGCACTTACTGTGCACCAGGAGCTGCAACCATGTGGCTCCACACAGTCATTCACTTTTTTTTTTTTTTTTTTGCGGTACTGGAGATTGAAGTCAGGAGCATTCTATCTTCAAGCTACACCCCAAGACCAATTTTTTATTTTTTTATTTTGAAACAGGGTCTCACTAAGAGTGCCTCACTAAGTAGCTGAGGCTGGCCCTAAACCCAGATTCTCCCGTCTCAGCCTCCCAGGTACTAGGATTACAAGCGTGCACCACCACACTTGGCAACAGACAGTCATTTTTCACACACCATTCCTGGAAAAGAAAATATTATTATTATTCCATTTGATAAACCCTACTGTAGTTAAGTAATTTTTCTAAGGTCACACAGCTTGCAAACACCGGGACTGGGAATCACAACCAGGCCATCTCACCGAGGGCCCCTCTCCCCAGAAATGGCTTGGTCGAATCGTGCATCCTAGGAAAGCAGAGGAACAAACTTCATGAGAAAGTAGATTTCATCCCCATCATCATCACAGCAGATAAAGTGCTGTCCCTGTCACACGCTGGGCCCTGCACAGGGTGCTGGGCAGCCGGCCCTACTGCACTTCTGAATCAACCTGACCTTCAGGTTGCCTCCAACGCCTCCAGCTCCATGGAGCAGGTTGTGCTCATCTCCTCCCCTTCAAATAATGTAGCTCCTCTGATTGCTGTTTTTCTTTTTGCCTCTGCTCTGCCATTTATTTATTACCTTCTTTCTTGCATTGTGGTTATTTATATACATTGTCACACGGCTGAGCTTTTGCACGTTGCTGAGTCCTTTGCCTGGCTGACTCCCACGCATTCTTTGAGATTCTGCTCCCGTCTTCTTGCATTCCCAAACTCTCCTATCTGGGTAGATACCTCTCTTCTGTATGCTTCCAACACCTGGTATTTATCCATATCATAGCACTTATTATAATTGCTTATAAATGTTTACTCACTGGTATTCCTAACTAAATAGATCCCAGATCCTAACATCAATAGAAAATGTGTCTTATGTTTCCTTTTATACTTTGACTCTTCATTCAGTACTTTGTATCTGGCACACAGTGAGCACTTAACTGAATTTGAATTTTTTTTTTTTTAAGGAAATGAATCCTATGTAGATTCGAGGCCAGCCTCAGCCACTTAGTGAGACCCTGTTTCAAAATAAAAACTAAAATAGGGCTGGAAGTGTATCTCAGAGGTAGAATGCTCCTGGGTTCACTCTCTAGTACCACACACAGGAAAACAAAAGGAATTCTCTGTGCACGTCTGCTTGAACCTCAAAGACAGAATTGCATGTCTGATTCTTTTTTTTTGGACCACCCTCCAGATGCCCCACACTTAGATGCTTGATAAACATAGCCATGATAGAAGATTAAAAAACAGAACAGGTGTAAGATTCTGCTCTGGAGTTATGGAGGAACACTGGGACCCACAATAAAAGGAAAATGATATTAAAAGTCAGTGTTTTAAAATTGGTGATATAAACAACTGCTCTGGAGTTATGGAGGAACACAGGGACCCACAATAAAAGGGAAATGATATTAAAAGTTAGTGTTTTAAAATTGGTGATATAAACAACTGCTACTGAAATAGATGAGAAAGGAAAAAAAATTGCCTGAAGTTACTTATCTAATGTATGATGGAGTCCAATATTCAAACCTAGGTCCACAAGACTCTAACGCCAGTATTATTTCTATTATACTATGTTGTTAGGATCTTAGGGTAGATGGGCCTGGAAAAGTCAGAGGAATAGGCACTATTGGTCTATATTATATGTAAATAGGTCTTTTAGGGAGCTCTGTTTGGAAACAGCATGTAGAATTGACTGACGAGTAGAGATGCTGGAGGCAGGGATGTCTGTTGTAACTATCCCAACTTGGAAACAGAAAACAATAAACTGATTGAAGGAAAAATTTATGGACACTGCTTACTGAGAAGATACCAAAGAAGATGTGGAGCCTGGTGTGATGGCATATACCTGTAATCCCAGTACTTAGGAGGCTGAGACAGGAGGATCCCAGGTTCGAGGCCAGCAATGAAACTATAACTTAGTGAGACCCTGTTTTAAAATAAAATATTTAAAAATAGGCTGGGGGTGTAGCTCAGAGATAGAATGCTCTTGGGTTCACTCCCCTATGCCAAAAATAAATAAATAGAGATGTGAAGGCAGGATTACTCCAAAGTTTTGAGCCCAAGTGAAAGTCATAGGGAATTCAGAGATAAGGTTTCCTTTTGAAATATGGTGAGTTTTTTCTTGACATGTAAATCCCCTCTAGGTGGGCATGCTGAGTAGAGAGAAATGCAGAATAAGTTTAAGTGAGGCCTGAG
>PVLC010026352.1:0-22805 GCA_004027655.1 Graphiurus murinus | reverse complement strand
AAGAGAAAATATTTCCAGAACCTAACTAGCCAAGTGTCAAAAATGGGAAACTACTATGAAATAACTGAGAAAAGTCACGAGAATATTATTGAAAGCCCATGAGTTTGACGTGTAAACGATTGTTTTCAAGAACAATAGATGAGTAGCAATGGAGTAGAGAAAATTTGGGAATGTAGGAGTTGTGTGATCACCCAAGAGATGGCAATTTCAGTTGTGGACATATTAGGAAATAAATTCTAATGGACTCAAGGCAGATAAAAAGGCATGGATATGAGTCAGAACTTTTGGAATATCTGTAACTCTCTCCTGACAACCGTAAATGGAAAGATGAAATCTGAATATGCATGGTATTAGTTTCAGTGACTGGGGTTTTCTTTGGATACATATATGACAAGGAATTCTCTCACCCAAGTGTGTAAACATGGCTTGACCTTCCTTCTAGTAGGGAAGAGAAATGTAAAGTTATGTCTGTTGGCATACAAGCCAGACATCATAGTGACCTTGTAAATGGAGGGCATTATGAAGTGAAGTGACAAAATTTTATTCTGACTTTTAAAAATGTTGTATGAATTTATTCATTTTTGTCAGATGTCAATCTTTCCCATGGATTGGAACCAAAAATATAAGAGAGAATTTGAAGAGTTGCATTTAACTAAATGATGGTTTCTATCATGGTCCTAAAATGAAAATAGAAAATAATAAATTGACTACTTATATGGTATTTTTGTTCTGCATAGTAGTGATCAGGTAAGCTGAAACTGCATGTAGTGATTTAAAGTCAATAGGAATGCCTGACATTGTGGCAAACACCTGTAATCCCAGCATTTGGAAGGCTGAAACAGGAGGATCACAGATTTGAGGACAGCCTCAGTAAATTAGCGAGGTCCTCAACAACTTAGAGAGACCCTGCTTCAGAATAAAATATATATATAAATAAAATAGTAGCTCAGAGGTAAAATGTCCCTAGGTTCAATCCCCAGTCCTAAAAATTAATAATAATAATGAAGTCAATAGGAAATATCCTTATTGTTATGTTATCTTTAAAATGATTGCCAAAATAAGCCGAGCATGGTGGCACATGCTTGTAAACCCGGTACTTGGGAGACTGAGGCAGGAGGTTCGAGACCAGCCTCAGTTACTTAGCAAGGCCCTCTGCAACTTAGTGAGATCCTGTTTCAAAATAAAGAATAAAAAATAGGGCTGGGGGTGTAGCTCAGAGATAGAATGCCCCTGATTTCAATTCTCAGTACCACATACACACACACAAAAAAAAGTTTGCTAAAATAAAAAGGGTCATACTGTCAGTTCTAAATGTATCTGAACATCAAGTATAGCAAAATTAATATGAATATATATATTTATTAATCCAAAACATTAGAAAAATTGAAAATACTAAAGTAGTAATTTGAATAGTACTTGCTTTCTCATAATATGATTTCTGATGCTGATAGAGTATCTTTTATATACCCTGTTATCACACTCCCTTCCAAATTTGGATCAGTATGCAACATTTTATCCATTGTACATTTATTGTCATGCAATATCTATTATGGTTCCTCTAAGATGAAGGTATTAGCCCAATGTCATTTCTTCTGGGACATAATCATCTTATTCATCACAACCACTTTTCTCCTTTACGTTGGTAAATTTGTCAACACTTAAGTTTCTCTGGCTGCACATTCAAAATCTCTCAAACAGTGCAGTGTCAACATTCCTATCATCAGTTATCTACTCAATAATTTGTTATATATGAATTTTACCCTGAGTGCTATCACTTTTTATTTCTTTGCTGTACTTTACTCTTTTTTGGTAATTTCTTCTTTCCATCATCATTTTTTTTAAAAAAATGTCACATAGGTTTATCGGTGGGAGCCAAGGAGGCTTTGCTATCTGGGTGGAGACTGAATAACATATAGCTCATTGGCCGACTTTGAGAAAAGTTACAGTGGTTAGCCACAGATTGTGATGCACATCTACTACTTATACAACAATTTCTTGGCTAAAGACATAACAGTAAAGTTTGTACTTTATAAAATTACTGAGTTAACTTATCATGGTAACTGAGTTCATACATATCAGAACCATGCAATTTGGAGAATGTCTGAATGCACATGCCTGTGTGTGTGTGTGTGTGTGTGTGTGTGTGTGTGTTGTGCATAATTTGAAGCTGCTGTACACATGCATGTTTCTATTTCTGAGTCTCATTATTATCTATACTTGTAATGCACCAATAAAAGCATATTAAAAAAGCCAAAAGTCTAAATGAAATAGAAAAGCCCAGATGAAATTTGGATTACAATATCAAATACTGTTTTGGGATAGTGAAAAGGAGCCAAACATGAAAGTAGAGATAATGAGATTATAATAAAATTTTGGATGTGCGTAAAGATGTCGAGTCTGAATAATTAAAACTGTCAACTCAATTAAATGAAGTTTCCTGGGAAGAGAGTGGAACCAGAGAAAATCATCAGAAATGAGTGCAAGAAACTGGAAATATCAAAGTTTTATTTAAAGTGTAGAAGTTAGCAAAAAAAAAAAAAAAAGCCAAGAGGCATGTACGGGGACAGAAAAATAAACAAGGAAAATAATATTTTAAATAGCAACAAAAATAAATGAAGGAGAGTTCTTTTCCCACAAGTGCTCTGGTTGGGATGGTATTCATACACACGCACACACTTTCATGTAATTTTGGTAACCACAATCAATACATAATAAACTTTCATATTGGAATTATATTTTTTACTCAAATATAGATACTTGATATTTCCACCAAGGTTTATGCTTCACCATGAGATACTGCCTAGACAAACTGAAATCTAGCTGCAAAAATATGTGAAGACTAGAAACATATTAAAATAAAGAGGTCTATTAACATTTATAGCATGTCTATATTATTTTACAGATCATAAACAATTTTGAAAGACTATACAAGCTATATAAATAAGCACAAAAAACACACATTTTGTTGAATCTTGTATTGAAATTAGATTAGCCTCTTGAAATGTCATTTTATTCATGCCATTTCTAATTTCTAAACATACAAAACACACTGGGTCACATACCTGGGAGCCCAGTGGTACTATGAGCATGATGACAAATTTCATTCTAGTTTTCATTCTAGTCATCTCTTATTTATTTATTTATTTATTTATTTATTTATTTATTTATTTATTTATTTTGTGTGTGTGTGTGTGTGTGTGTATGTGAATGTGTCTGCCTGTATGTGTGTGTTTGGTTTTTATCATCAGAAGAAAGCTGTGTAGTAATTAACTTTGGTCAAGAATACCACTTATTCACTATCAAAGAAGTGGATATTTGTATTTTAAAAGGTCTACATTTGAAGAAGAACCATGACCCCACATGCATGATGCCTTCACCAGGGGAGAGAGGTGGAATGTATTTAGCTAAGTTAATCATCTCACCTTATTCTCCATAATCGAACTCTTTACTCCATCTCAAGTCATTCCATTTATCATCACATGATGAAATGCTATAACAGTTTCTCTGAAATGCCTCTCTATTCTTTTCTTGGTTCAAACTATTCTTACCTCCATTCACCATAGAATTTCTCAAACCCACCAACTTCTTATGTTCGGGCTTTCACATATTGCTATTGTTCCATCTACCTGGTAAACACAATTTCTATTCTTTAAAATCTCAAGCCGGGTATGATAGTGCACGCTTGTAATCCCAGTATTTGGGAGGCTGAGACCAGAGGATCTGGGTTCGCGGCCAGCCTCAGCTACCTAGTGAGGCACTCCACAAATTAGTGAGACCCTGTTTCAAAATAAAGAATAAAAAATAGGGCTGGGGGTGTAGCTCGGAGGTAGAATGCCCCTGGGTTCAATCCCCAGTACTGCAAAAAAAAAAAAAAAAAAAAAAAATCTCAAATAAGTATCACTTCCTCAAAAGGATTTCTCAGACACCAACCCTAGGTTAATTACATTTCTCTCATATTGCAATTTGCATACCTCCTAAATACCAGTAGCAATTAATCATTCAAATAATTGTTTCAATAATATTTGTATAACCTAATATATTCTAAGCATCATGAAGGCAGGGTCTTTAGGTTCACTGCTATGTGTTCTACTTCTAGAACAGAATGGTTAACACACACTTTACTTATATATTTATGGAAGAGATGGATGACAAGAAATAGAAGAAGGAAGGAAGGAAGGTGGGAGGGAGGAAGGAAGGAAAACAGTGAGAGAGGAAGAGAAAGAAGGGAAGGAGGGGGAGAAAGATTGAATTGCCATCCCACTACCTTCAGAGATGATGAGAAGATTCCACTTAAAATGTCAGTGCACTTGGGAAACTGAGATAAGGAGATAGGAAGGTCATAGCCAGCCTTAGCAATTTAGCAAGACCCTGTTTCAAAAAAAAAAAAATAGGGCTGGGAGTGTAGCTCAGTAGAATGTCCCTGGGTTCAAACACCAGCACCAAAGGAAAAAAAAAAATCAACAACTCTATTAATCAGGGGTATCCAAAGAAATAAAACAAATAGGATATATATATATATATATATATATATATATATATATATATATATATATATATTATATGTATGTAAGAGGAGAGCTTGGCATTGTGGCACAAGCCTGTGATCACAATACTTGGGAGACTGAAACAGGTGGGTTGAAATCTCCATGCTAGCTTCAGCAATCTAATGAGATCCTCAGCAACTTAGTGATTCCCTGACTCAAAATAAAAATTAAAAAGGACTGAGGGTGTATCTCAGAGGTAGAATGCCCCTAGGTTCCATCCCCAGTACACCTCACGCACACATACACACACACACACAATCAATGCACTAAAGCAAAGAGGTTAGATTGCTTTCCTATATGCCCTTATGGCACCCAATTCTACTGTTTCATAACAGGCATCACATTTGAAATTAGTGGCTTAGTATTAGCTTCTCCAGTAGATTTTATGTTCATGTGGAAGGAACCACCTCAGTGTCATTTACAATATATTTCCAGGGCCTGGCACTGTGTCTGATGGAAAAAAAAAAAAAAAAAGGATGAATTGAATTGAATTAGAAATAAAGTATGATTTATCATCTTTTGTTAACTGGGTGATTGAACTGCCTACTCTCAAATTAAATTCTTGGTTAAATATTATTCTTTGGTCTCTTAATCACATGGGCTCTCATGTTGGTTGATTGAATGAATGATGCACTACTGTGTGTTCATTCATTGCAGATGCCTGGTCATCAGACAGGCCTTTCAACCAGTCTGTTTGTCTCTTGTAACCTTCAGAAAGAAGTGTGCACAGAGCAACTTAATCAACTTTCAGCATAAGAAACGAGGACTTAATTTGGCATCTTTGTGCATATAAACAAGTAGATTCTTTTAATCTACTATTCCTTCATCTGACATATAAACTTTGATAAATGGAGCAGTAATTTTAGGAGATTATGACATTCATTATCCTTTTTTTTGCTTATCTTCAGTAGCAGGCTTTTTTCCTTTTTAAGAGATTTTCCTTGTGGCAAGGCTGTTTATTTCTCACAGAGTCTTTTAAAGCAAATGTCATGTGGGGATAGCGCCAGGTAACCTTAAAGCAAGGCTTTTTTACCACAACTTTACTTTATGGAGTGCTTTTTGCAGCAAAGCCATCTCTAAGCACTGTCAAAATTGGAAACAAAACAGAAGTCACACAGTCAGAAAAATCAATGATCTTTCAAATAATCCAAGATTAAATCAAATCAAACTAGCTTCAAGCTTAAACTCTAAAGACAGGCAGGAGTTGGCTCACCTGAGAAGCCTGTAAAGACTAAATTCCAGACACTTGGGTTGTAATGGGAGGTATCCTTTGGGTAATAATTAATGATTTAGCCAAAGCCCAAACAAATACTTAGAATCAGCTCACATTGTAAACACTCAAATAACAGTAGGCCAAAGGAACAATTTGTATTAGAAACAATATAGAACATAAAGATTTTTGTCAATCAACTTAAAAAAGAACATTATTCTTGAATTTTGCTTTGCACATAAAATAATTTAGAATTACCTCAGCTATAAAGGCTAACTAGGCTCTGCTCTCTTCACTCAACAGTAGAGTTTTTCTGATACAAAAAAACAAAGGTAAAAAAATAAATAAATAATAACACAAATAAAAAGGTAAAATATTAGTTACGGTGACACACATTTGTATATATGGTGCAGACTACTCTGGAACTAATAAACTAAAGTTTTTAAGTACCTTCTCATCACTTTTAAACTAAATGTATTTTTCACAAAATTAAATGGCATCTTAAAATATGTGCTGTCAATATGCTCAGAATAATTGGTAATTATTTATATGTAGTAAAGAATTTGTTCTTCTTTAAGTAATATAGGTCATTGGTAATTTAATTCTATACATGCATAGACGGAAGACCATTTTATAACTGAGAACTACTTCATTTGCAATAGTACTTTCATGACATGATACAACAACCTACAGCTTATTACATGTATGTTAATATCAAAAGATACTCATAAAATATGTATGAGAATATTTTCATAATCATTTGATGACCACATCAATAATTCTATTCTTTTTCACTCCATCTATCTGCCTTTATTCATTAATATTTTTTCTTCAGATAGTATGTTATTTTCAGTTAAGAAATGAATTTGTCTGGGTATTGTAATGTACTTCTGTAAATCCAGTTCTTAGGAGGCTGAGACAGATAGATCGCAGATTCAAGGCCAATCTCAGCAATTTAGTGAGACTCTTAGCAACCTAATGAGACCCTGTTTCAAAATAAAAAAAAAAATAACATACGACTGGGAGGTATAGTTCAGAGGTAGAATGCTCCTTGCTTCAATCCTGAGTAACACACACACACACACACACACAAAGAATTTAATTTGTAGCCCCCAAATTATTTAGAACTGAATGGCATTTTCATAAGAGTAAATTTTGTAAAATAGTTTTGGTAAGGAATGAACATTATTATATTTGTTGCAAGAAGAACAATGGCTGTCCAGAGAAGTCCAAATCTTTGTCCTTGTTACTTGTAAATATATTAATGTATAGAGCAAAAGTAGTTAAAACTTTTTCATAGACAGATTCTAAAGTATTCAAGAAGGCTCAATTTAATTACAGATGTCTAGATAAAAGAAGGATGGGAATGTCAGCGAAGGATACAAGTTTGAAAATGCTATCCTGTTCTCTGGAAAGTGTCATGAGCACAAGTGCCATGTGCCTGACTTCTAAAAGCTTGAAAATATAAGGTAATAATTCTCCCTTTAAGACCACAAGAATAATACAACCCTGTGGACAGTTTGATTAATGTGAAAAGATCAGATTTGTACCCAAAGCATCTAACTCGTGTGTGTGTGTGTGTGTGTGTGTGTGTGTGTGTGTGTGTGTGTGTGTGAGCCCAGGGATATCCTACGAACTACATCTTCAGTCCTATTTTATTTTTATGTTGAAACAGAGTCTTCCTAAGTGGATGAAAGTCTATTTGCTGAGGCTGTCCTTGAATCTGCAGTCAGTTTGATTCTAGTTCAGTGAGCCAATTTCAGCCTTCTGACTTCCTGATTATAATGGAGTTATGTTGTTTTGAAACCATGAATGTTGTAGCAATTTCCTATACCTCCAATAGAAAACTACTAAAAATGTCTCATAAAAATAATAAATCAAGTCAAGTGTGGTGGCACATGCTTGTAATCCTAGTATTTGGGAGGCTGAGACAGGAGGATTGCAGTTCGAGGACAGCCTCAGCAAGTAGTGAGACTCATCAATCTACTGACCCTGTTTTAAAATAGGGTGGGGGTAGCTTGGAGGTAGAATGCCCCTAGGCTCAATCCCCAGTTTCATAATAATTAATAACAATAATAATATAATAAATAATACAATGAAATAAGTACAACAAATCAATAAGTACCCATATGCTAGCTACATGTTAAGTAATACATTAAATACTTTTCATGTGATATTTATCACAATAAAGCTGAAATACTGTTTTCATTCCCATTTTACAGATGACAAAGATATATTTTTTTCTAAAAAGCATGCAAAATTAATGTGAAAAGATGAGATTTGTACCCAAAGCATCTAACTCGTGTGTGTGTGTGTGTGTGTGTGTGTGTGTGTGTGTGTCACTAGGAATTGAGCCCAGGGATATCCTATGAACTACATCTTCAGTCCTATTTTATTTTTATGTTGAAACAGAGTCTCCGTAAGTGGATGAAAGTCTATTTGCTGAGGCTGTCCTTGAATCTGCAATCCTCCTGTCTCAGCCTCCCAGGTATTGGTATTACAAGTGTGTGCCACCATGCCTGGCTCCAAAGCATCTAACTCTTAATTTGAGAGTAGGAGAAAATTCTAATAATTCTAATGATCCCCTCTAATCCTAAAAACATTTGATTCTTTTTTTTTAAGTGTTCTCGTAGAATAACTCAGGTTAAAAAAAAAGATCTGGCTAGGAGGAACACACAAGTCACTGCAGAAGAACTGAAAGCCGTTTTCTGTTCATTTAGCACAGTGAGAACTATGAGTCCCTAGCTATCTCCGGACAGTCGTCCCTTGTTTTGTCAACATTTTTCTCCCAGGAGAGAACCACACTGGAGCCCTATGTTGCTATAGCCCTCGATATAGTGCATTGATCCAAACTTGGGTAACTGCATCTAAATTATTCAGATAGTTGCTCGTTCCTGGGAATTCAAATTGGTATGGAAAAAGATGTACTCCATCTCTCCTGGGCTGAGTGCTTCTGAAAAATAGATACTTGGGGGCACTGGGTGGTTTTACCATGGGGACCAAAGAAACAGAAGGCTCTTCTACAAAAAGTGAGAAAAGAATTGAGCTTCTCTAGACATAAATAGCTTTTTCAGATGTCAAAAAACACTGATATTTTGCTAGGCCCTACTCCCAATACAATATGAAGTAAGTTAATATTAACAATTGCTGCAACATTCTACTAATTGTGCCCTGTTATGGTTAGATATAGAATGTCCCCTGATAAAGTTCAGATATTGATGTTCAGAGTTGATTATGAAGGTTGTAATCTCATAATGGATTTATCAGATGGTAATCTGGGCAAGTAGATATGATTGTAGATTATATATAGTCCCTGGGACTGTGGCCTTGGGGATTACATACAGTCTCTCCTCCCTTGTTAGCTCTCTTGCTTCAAGGCAATGTTGTATGAGATTAGAGGACTCTCCCTCTCCCTCTCCATTTCCCTCTCCCTTTCCCTCTCCCTCTCTGTTCCCCTCTTTCTTTTCCTCCTATTGCCATACCTTGAACTCCATGGATATAACCAGGCCTGCAGGCCTGATGACATGGACTGAACCCCTGAAATTTCCAGAAGTGTGAGAAAGTAAATCTTCCTTTAACTTGTGTGGTCAAGTTGTTTGATCACAACAGTAAGAATGCTGACCAAAACTTGCTCTTCCCTTTACATTCTTTCAGTCACCCTCATAGCTCTAGCACAAATTTTTAGGTAATTTTGCTTCAGTGAACTTGTGCTTCTTGTAAAACAATTAGGTTTCTATCAAATATTGTGCCAGATCCTAGACTCTATTATAAGCCATCTTTTCCATCAAAGATCTTATGTTCTGATACATTTGACTAAGATATAATTTTTAAAGTCAGTATTTTATGTAAAGCAAAGCAAATAGCACATTCTAGTATATTTTAGGCCACTAGTCTTAAACCCTGAAATTAGAGAAAACCGAATTTTATTTCTTGACTTCTTGGCAATTGTCATTTTTTCCATCTTACCTTCTTTAAGGCAGATATTCAGGGTAAATTTTGAAGATTAAGTGGATATGAAACCTCCTATCCTGTGAATTAACGTATTCCCAATGTAGTAAAGTCAATCATATTCACTCATCAGTTTTCCAATTATGTTTCTCCTATTTGATTAATTTCCTCATTAGGGTAATAATTGGTGATCATAAAAAACCATTTTCTTACCTCATTACCACAACTATAACTCCTGCTGCTTCCTTATCATCATCTTCCTGTTCAGCCTCTAATCAATTTACCTTGAAAATAAGTGTCCTAGAAAGATTGACTTCAGATAATAAAAATAAGACCACAGATGATTTATCAATTTTTTTCCATTTTATGATTATTTTATGGTCAATGTGACCCTCTCCTCAGCATCACATTCCCTAATTTTAGATTTTCAATGTAGTCTATCTTCCAAGAAAAGATGAAGGTTTGTAACTGAATTCTACATTTACTCTAAGAAGTATTTTTAAATCTCATAACATGCTCCTTATTCTAAATGTAAGGTTTCTTTTCTTATGGATTTGTGATAAAAGTCCTCTTTCTTTAGATTTTCAGTATCAGTTGTTCATGACATGGGTCCCTTCAGCATTTTAAATATTTTTCTCCAAAGTAGCTGCAAACACATTTCCACACTATGATTTTGATGCTTCTGCTTCTGAGCTGTTACCCATTTACTTCTGCTCTTGCTTCAACTATTGTTCTTTATCCCTGTGCACTTTATAATGTACTGGTTTGCATCTAAGTTATTTGCTCTGACATCTTTTTCCCTAACTGATTTAACTATTTTTATGAGAAGATATTACCTTTATTCATCAATAAAATCTACCAACTCACTATCTTTAATATAGTGGATAAGAAATAATTATTCTGACAGCACGCTATTTTCTAAAACTATGGCAACTTTTCAGCTTACTCACTTTCTGCTTTGTGCTTTATCTGGCCTTAACCTTTGCCTATCTCTCATCTGTTCTTGCACACCACCTTGTTAGTATTTATCAACTTGTCTACATACAACATCACATGGCTATAGAGGTTATTCCAAACATGTATTTCTCTTTTTGTAAGCAAGCACAAATGAAATATTTTTCTGTGATTCAATTATAGAAAATAAAAGTCTATGTCCTGTGTATAAATGAAAGAGCTAATTTTTTAAGAAAGGGTATCATCATACTATACAAGAAAGTGGTGGTGCTTAATCTTCTTAGTTTAAGTTCAACTATATTTTCATATTACTTCTGTTTTTTTCTGTACAATTTATTTTCCAACAGAAATAGGAACGTAGTTCAACATCTTGAATTGCATTCATTATATCTGTATAAACAGTATAGCTTTTAGTGTCTGGAGGTTAAATGGGGAGAGATTGGATTTGCATCATTTTGGTTCTGTCTCATGTTGTAGGCTATGTTTGTATAATGGAGCAGCTAGAAGATGAATTTTGTATATACTGGGAAGTCCTGGAGGACCATTTAATATAAAAAAGTAGCTACCTTGTTTAGTAAGACAAATAGAGGTGGGAAGTGAAGTGTTGGTTAGTGTGAATCTTCTAGCCAATGTCCATTAAAATTCACACTACTTTTGCTTTCACATACTGACCTTGAAGCAAAAGATGATGTTAATGTGAATATATACACACTTGTAATATAGTAATTATACTCCTAAGTATATTTCTAAGGAAAACACAGGTTAAGAAAAATTAATTACAAGCCAGGCGTGGTGGCGTACGCTTGTAATCCCAGCATTCGGGAGGCTGAGACCAGAGGATCCGGGTTCAAGGCCAGCCTCAGCTACCTAGTGAGGCACTCAGCAACTTAGTGAGACTCGGTTTCAAAATAAAGAATAAAAATAGGGCTGGGGGTATAGCTCGGAGGTAGAACACTCCTGAGTTCAATCCCCAGTACCGCAAAAAAAAAGAAAAAAAGAAAAGAAAAATTAATTACAAATATTCACAGAATAGACTCAAAGTTAAAACTACATAAATTCTCATCAAGAGTAGAAATGATGAATTGTAGAATAAAATGCTATACATTAATGAAAATAAACAATCCACAACTACAGTTAATAATATGGATAACTTGAAATTACCTGTTGAATAAAAGATGTCACATACAACTGTACATATCTCATTTGAATCTCTTCACATTAAGTTAAAAAAAATAACTCAATTTGTGCCAGGAGCCTAGATAACAGTCCTGTAGGGAAACGGCATACTTCCTTTAAGGAGTAAGGAGAGGGATCTGGACATGTTTCAGAAATGCTGACAATATTCTGGTTCCTTGAACTGACATGCTACTTATATGGTTGTCTTCAGTTAGTGAAAATTTTATCAAGTTGTAGAATGATATATGTATGCTTATATCTACCTGTATATGTACTTTTTACTATAATAAAATTCAATCTTTAAAATCATTAGCTAAAATCTAGCATCCACAGAGTGTATTCCAATGAAATGTCTTCGTAAGTTTATTTTGATTCTGTATAACTATACAGCACCTTAATCTAATTTCTCTATTTTCAAGGGATATATCAAATTTGATAACTACCATGTCACATCACTCACTTCATATATATTCTTATATGTTCCAAGAAAAAATGTTTGTTTCTTCCAGACAATGAAGGAAAATAACACTGCATGCCAAGAGCTCTACTGTTTTCTCTACCTAAATTACCCTATTCATCTTTGAAGACCTACCTCAGCTTTCACTTGCTTTGTTCAGATCTTATCCATTTGCACCACAGAGCAGAAGATGGTTTCCTCCTTGTGAGCTGCATACACTGTTAGTATTTCTAGGAAAACTTTCAAAGTATTGTGCTGAGAAGAACTCTTCACAGACATGAATTTCTACAAGACTGTGAGTTTCTCAAGGCAAGGATCTCCCTTCATGCATTGTGGTTTCACTGGAAATTAGAAAATGCACACAACTTTCAAAATTTGAGGAAACTGCATGGAGAAGATAACAAAACTAGCCTGGATGGCATCGCATTTGCAAGAAACTAAGTGCCTCCTCCACACCTTTTGTGATTCTTTAAAATAGCTTTCATTTTAAAAATTTTCCCATAGTCCTCATATCATCAGTCCCCAGAGAGAGAATTTCTAGGAAGAGAGATAAAGAATCTGAGGCTGTGCTGCAGAGTGGATGATGCTGAGGATGCTGTTTGTCAAGTAATAGGTTGCCTTGTACATTATTATCCACGCACAACCAAGAAGTCTCTAGCCTTAGCCACTGTTGTACTTAAATCTTGTGGTCATTTTAAATCATTCTATTCATAACAAAGCTCTCTCTATGAATTTTCAGGTTTTAAGTAAAGTCTTAATTTAAGGCTCTCCAGCAAATTTTCAACACCTTGCCGCATTTGCTTTATCTAGAGGATAGCCCCTTCACTGAATCTGGAAGTAAAAGTTCATTCGCAAGTTAGACCCATTTCACTTCAAGGGAGCTTTCTAATTATCAAGCAGGATTAAATAGTGATACCTAAAAGAGAAGAGATGCTAGCTTCTGTTTCAATAGAAAATGCAGAGACAAAAGAAATATTTAGAGGAAAAACTCATAATATTATAAATACATAAATCCTATCCATTGTTCCTTCTCTCATGTTTTACTTTACTGGTTTCATTTAATCCTCATGCCAGACTTAAGGTATCTTAGTAACATTCTTAGGATTTCCATTATTTTCATATTATAAATCAGAAAACTTCTAAAAATAGTAACTGATTTGCTAAATATTATAGACCAGTAAATGTATGGTTGGGTTTAAAATCCACTAGACTATTCCAGGGCCTGAATCTTTTTTTTTTTTTTTCTTTTTTTTTGGGGGGGGGGAGTGGCGGGTTACTGGGGATGGAACCCAGGGACATTCTACCTCAGAGCTGCTACACCCTCAGCCCTATTTATTAGTCTTTATTTTGAAGCAGGGTCTCACTAAGTTGCGGAGGGCCTCACTAAATAGCTGAGGCTGGCCGGGAACCTGGATACTCCGGTCTCAGCCTCCCAAGTACTGAGATTACAAGCGTGCACCACCATACCCGGCAAGGGCCTGAATCTTTAATGACTCTACTATGCTACCATGAGTCAAGACATGTTGAGTATCATGAAAATAACTGATATATTGTGCATGCAGCTCTTTAAATGAGATTTATAGCTTCTATAATTTATAACTTCAAGAAAATATCTTTGTTTAAAGTACTTATGAAAATATCAAAATATTTCTAAAAACATGGGGGATGGTGGGGTGCATGAATAAAATTATGCAATGCAAAAACTATGTGTAAACACAAACAAATATACATAGCCTTCCAGGCATGCAAATATAAACTTTGCTCAATGAGAATTTGAATAAATGGATAATTAATGAGTAAATAGGTCAATTATTTATATCCTTAAATTCAATGTAATTATAATTAAAATTTAAATGAGAGTTTTTGTAAGAAGACCTGGGAAGATTAGTATAATTTTATTTATGAAATACATCAAAAATAAATATTTATTATAATTTCTTATTTGCAATTACATAAAATTAAAATTTAAAAATAGTGAGGCAATTGTTTCAAATAGTAACCAGCAATAACCTTAAAATGATAATCTCAATGTTATAAGAGTATAGTTTGGCAGAAAATTTCTAAATACAATTTTAGTAATATGCAAAAATCTTTATATTCCTAAATCTAGGAATTTTCTTAAGTTAAAAAAAAAAAAAAAAACAAGAAAAGAACCAGTAATTTTAACAAAGTTTTCTAGAAATATAACTTACTACCTATATTTTATAAAAGAAAACATTAAATCACTTTTAATATTGATCTTTAAAAGAGTGAAGTATACTAGTGTGGTGGTGCATGCTTGTAATCCCAGTACTTGGGAAGTTGAGACAGGAGGATCTCAGGTTTAAGAACAGCCTTCGCAAGCAGTGAGACTCTCTTCAACCTAGCAAGACCCTGTTTCCAAATAAAAAATAAAATCAGGCTAGAGGTGTAGGTCAGAGGTAGAATGCCTCTGTGTTCAATCCCCAGTGCCAAAAAAAAAAAAAAAAAGATTGAAGTAATACAGATTATATCCAAAAAAAATTGAAATTTTATCTGCCAAACACTTTGAATTATGTGAGATAAACGTTTACATTATTGAAACACTGAATTAGAATATAGAATGGTATATTTATCATATGATCTGAATAACATGAAAAGTCTATTGTTAGTCCACTTCATATTATCATAATTAAATACCTGAGAGAATTAGATTCAAAAGGGTTTATTTAGCTCATAGTTTTGAAGTTTCCAGTCCATGATCTAATGGCCTCCTTGCTTTAGGTTTCAGGTGGGAGTGCCTTTAACATGAGAGCCATTGATGAACACTTATCCAAACCATAGGATTTATTCGGAAGGAAAAGAATAGAAGGAAGAGCCTGGATAATCAGTATCAACATTTGCTCTAAAAGATGAGATGATGGATTATAACATTTTTCTTCTTTATACTTAATGGTGAATTCCAAGTTTTACAAATGCATATGTATTTTTTTAAAATTTAATTAATTAATTTATTTTTAGTTGGTGCATTGTAATCATACATCTTTGTTAGGTACAAAGTGGTAAAGGCATACATGCACACATTTCTTGAATTGGGGAAGGGTTAAATGAATATGTACTTTAATAGTTAAATTAGAAATATAGTGCTGGAGATGTAGCTCAGTGATAGAGTACTTGCCTGGTATGTGCAAAGCCCCAGGTCCATTCCCTATCATTACACACACACACACACACACACACACACACACACACATTAGAAATATATGAATATCTAATGTTAAGGCATGCTTAAATCCTTGTCCATAAGTAACATATACAATTGATTTGGAAATACAACATAAGTATTAACCGCAGTAAAGTATAAAATCATGTGGTATAAAATTATGTGGTATAAATATAGACGATTCATAGACACAGCAAGTTTATTCTCTTAGAAATTATTAATTTTGCTATTAACATTAGAATTCCATATGTACATTCAAAAAACTATATGTTGGAAATGGAAAAAATCTTAGAGTTTAATAAAACTGACAATAAGTTGAAAGAGTTTATTTTAGGGAATATATTTTTTTCAAGGTCCAGGACCCATGTTGTGCCTATTTTTAAAAATCTCATGACTATTTTTGTGGAGTCATAACAAATGGTCAAAATTATCGGAATGAAAAGTTGTAACAGTGAAGCTCTGAACATTGAGATGAAGTAGAAACAAGATGCAATGTTATGAGAACAGAGTTTGGATGAGCTATATGCCCAAAGTATGAAAACCCCATATGGTTCTTAAGAGTTGAGTTATCCACCCCTTATGTGGAAAAACAGAGACCTTTGGATTTCTCTGATAGGATCAGCGGGAATTTATATTTATTTGTCAGACACTGAACCAAGTATATGCACTATTTCATTTTAATTTTCATAATAATCCTCTGAGGCAGACATATTATTTTTTCTCTCCATTTAACAGATAAAGACTGTAGTGGTGAGAAAATCCAAAGAACAAGCCCACCTATCATAGTAAAGGAATAAGCCATACTATTCAGGATGACTTAATTCCTGTTCGAGTCAATATGATCTTCAAAATGTATTCTTAAATTCAAAGTTAGCACTGGTATACCATATGATGAAATGTAATTTTAGTTAACTCATTATAAATTTATTTCTAAATAAAGCATAAGTATTTTCTTCCTATAAATTCCAATAATAAATGGAATTAATTTTTTTCTTAATTATTGTTATGCTACAAGCTATAAATTGATGCAAAATATCATCTTGCCTATCTTGCATATTATTTTACATCTCTTTTTCTTTTCCTAGAGGCAAAAAGAAAAAAACAAACAAACAAACACATTTGGTTCTTTGAATTTTAGCCAGCCAATGCAAACAAAATAAATTGAGAAAGAAACCAATTATATTAGGAGATTATCCACAATTGTAGTATTCCAGGAACTTTGGCCTGGTTGGGGAATAGGGGTATAGCAATGAGGCAAAAGATGACATTAGCAGGCCTGGAAGGAGACTTTATTTCAATAATTCAATGAAAACAACTCAATTTGGAGACATCTTTATCTCTCTGGAATCAGTGAAGTCAATATAAATATGAGATTTTTTTTTTCCTAAATAGTTTAACAACTTGAAAAAATGATTTGAATATTAAATTTCCTACAAAATACCAGGAGTCATGAACTAAGTCCCTGTCATATTGCTGCTCCTAATAAGCTGAAATCTATTGCATATTTACAAGCATTGCATTATATACCTACAAGATATGTTTTTATTCAGTCCTCACAAGTGTTACTTTTGTGTCACCCATTAATTTTTCTTTGTATTTCCCAAAGTATTGCATCTTAACAAGGTATGAGAAAGTTTTTGGGGTGGGAGGAGCTATGATTTATCAATATCAATTAGGTATTCCCCATTTGAATAAATGACTTGTATAAATACATTTCCCATGCCACTTTATCTAACAGATGACTTGTTGCAACACAAATGCTCATATTTCCAAATAAAAGTCTGTAAGCAAAGTCTCCAAAAATACACAGGTTAAGGACCAAACATAATGAGAAAGTTTATCTTTAAATTATGTCTAAAGATCAGCTTTAATACTTTCAGATATACTAATTGAACTGATAGGATCTGCGTATGTCTATCATCTGGGGAACAACTGGCTCTGTGTTCACTTGTATGCTTGAGCATCCTCTGTCACAGAATGTTCAGTGAGAAAAGCAAAGAAACAAACAATACAATAACAATGACAATAAATACAACAACAACAGCAACAAATAATAGGCCAATTAGGCAATATGGGCACAAACAGCATAATTTGTAAGTTAAGGTCTAACAAAAAGAGCTTAAAATACAAAAGTCAAGGGACTTACTAACCCATTGCCAAAGATGAAGGAAAGTTCCATTGAAGGTCAGGAAATTATATCCTGAAAGCAGCTTTGCAGGAAAGAGAAGAAATCTCATAATTTTCCATCATCTGTTTATTGTAAACTGAGGTGGACGATTCTCAAGTACTTGCTAAGAAACCATAATGCACATTTGCAAAGGTGTCAGTCTGCAACTGACTCCAGAAGAAAATTATTTATCTTTCATCTTTAATATTTGACTCAAGTATCTCTTTCTGACAAAGTATATCCTGGATCTATCCAGGAAAATGAATTCTGGTAATCAGTGTTGTCACTAGCTTCTCCTCTACAGGGAACAGAGCTGACTTTAGATGGAGGTAGTGGTAATAGAACCTGTCAAAGATTACCCCAACTGAGTCCAAAGCCTTATCAACCAAGTATCCACACATATATTTTGATTTATCAAACTTCTCAATAAAAAGAGTTGTACCATTATATTTCCACTTAACATGACCTAACTATAATTGCCAGAGACATTCCCTGACTCTTCTCAAATGGAGAGACACAAAATTGTTTAGGTTATTCCATCTGTTTCCTTGTGATTTTTCAAATCTTTTGTGACTCAATTAAAATATCCTTTGGTTATCTTAAAATTTGCATATTGAAATATGGAGTTACTTTTATTACCACATCTTATGTTAAGTTGGAAGAGAATGGAAGAAATGAAAAATAATTATTTAATGAATAAAAGTATGTTACATCAAAATAAAGAAGAAAAAGTGCATAACTACACAGTACAAATTTCTTCATCTTGTTATGTGGCCAGGATTTATATTGATATTTCTTTTCTATCTTCTTTGTCCTCATCTATTACCACACAGGTTATAGTTATTTTGGAGGCAGTAGAAGAGAGGTGACTTAAGTTATCATAGTAGAAAAATCTGTGCCATTAGCAATCCCACTTGTTTGAAATGGCTATATTCTTCTTTACATTTGCCGATGGACTTGGGAATAATAAAAATGCCATTACATCAAGATATGCAATGTATTCGGTATTGCTTGAATATATTAGAATAATTATAATTTAAGATTCTAATTTATATTAGAATCTTATAGCCCTTGGAATATCATGATCTATTATATCATTCAGTACCTTTTATGCACCTGGCAGTCCTGAAGTGGCCAAGCAGCAATCTCCTTCCAATTCTGTTTGGTTTGCGCTGGGTTTCCTCATAAAACCATTCTTTCTTTGAGAACCAGAACAGTCTAATTTGAAAACGTAGGAAGCAAATATTTTACAGTGAATTATTATAGATAATTGTAACTAAAATCACTTTCATTTTCACACCATGCCCTCATGACATATATTCTGGCTATGAGAAAAATTATACTGTATACTAATCCCTAACTCAGGGCATATGACTACTTAGAGAAAACCACCAGCTTGACCTATGTTGTCAGCCAGCATCAGAACCATGTTTCTAATTGCCATATCATAGTGTTCCATCAGGCCATCTGTAGATAATGGATGTTATACCACCATAAGTAAATTTAGTGGGCATGAGTATATTGTCACAGTTTGCTAACTTTAAATAAATTTTCTGGTAGGATAACATGTTAGATATGTCCTATGATATTATAAGTATACTAATGATGTGCTATAAGAAACATTGTAGACTGGGAAAAGGAATCAATATCCAGACTAAATAGCTTTCCCAAGAAAAAGAAATCACTGTTTCTGCTATGAAAGATACTACCCTAACTTCACTGAATTGCATTTATAACTGTTGAAAATCAACTAACTATGTATCAGCTGATTATTCTTTAGACTTCTAAACTGTATATATGCTGATTATTTTTGGACGTCTTGTTCTGTAACTTCATATAGAGGTCTTTATCAATATACACACTCCTAATCATTGTAATGTTATATTTCTTGAAGTAAATGTTATATTTCTTGAAGTAGGTAGGATAAGATCCCCAAATCTATTTTAATTCATTTTGTCTACATTAGTTTCAGTGTGTATCCATATGAGTTTTGGAAATAGCTTTTCAATTTTGATATAGTGTACTCATAAGATTTTGATTTGAATGACATTGAATCTAAAGGTCCATGTATCTAAACTGATATATTAATATGAATTTTTCAATGGACAAACATGGCATATATTTCTAATTACTTAAGGCTTTTTTAAGTTACTTCCATCTATAATTGTATTTTATAGCACATAGTTCCTACATTATTTGTATTTATGCATAAATATTTAAGGTATTTTATTATTGTAAATGGTGCATGATAAAATTCAAATAGACAATATCCAATTGAGCAAGTAACAGAAAATATAATTAATTACTTTACATTGACCTTATATTCTACAGCCTTAGTAAAATAGATTTAGTAGACTTTTGTACATTCTATCAAGATGTTTATGTATACAAATATGTTTCCTCTTAAATAAGGGATAGTCTCGTTTATATTAAATAATTGAAGAGAAAGAATACTTTTATATACGCTCATTAACTTACCAATTTTGTTGTTCCTCCTTTGATCTTCAAGAAACAAGTTTTTCTTTGGTGCTAGTTATCTCTAGTTGTCATAACACTCTTTAATATTTCTTTTAGAGGAAGTCTTCAAACTACAAATTATTTAATTTTTCATTCAACACTGAATTTATTTAACTTTATTTTTGAAGGAACAATTTAAATATTGATGATGTAGGTAGCAAGATAGGTAAATGATAGATATAGAGATGATAGATAATGATAGAAGACAATAGGTAGACTGATGATAAAAGATGAAGATAGATACAGATAGATGATAGGTGAGAGATTAGATAGATGATAGATAGATAAATAGATAGATAGATAGATAGATAGATAGATAAATGGATAGATAGATAGATACAGTTGATAGACAGACAGAGGGGGATATAGAATTCTAACTAACCATAACTTTTCTTTTAGCAGCTTAATCCTTTAGTTTCCTGGCTTCTGGTTTCTCATGAGAAATCCACAATTACCCAATAATTATCTGCCTATATGTAGTCTATTATTATTTTACACCATCTTTCAAATATTTTTCTTATGTTTTGCTTTTAGAACATAGACCACAATGTCTAGGAATTATTTTCTTTGAGTTTAACTTCTTTGAGTTTTACTTTTTGTGTGTGTGTGTGTGGTACTGGGAATTGAACTCAGGGGCATTCTACCTCCGAGCTATGCCCCCAGCCCCATTTTTTATTCTTTATTTTGAAACAGGGTCTCACTAAGTTGCGGAGGGCCTCAGTAGGTAGCTGAGGCTGGCTATGAGCCCAGATCCTCCTGTCTAGCTTCCCAAATGCTGGGATTACAAGCATGCGCCACCACGCCCGGCTGAGTTTTACTTCTTGAATCACTAAGTTGAATCTTTCTCTACATCTGAGAAATTTTCCATCATTTGCAGGGCCCAGGAACTAATAATAGCTCATAGATACTAATGTAAATCTATAACTTTAGTTTGGATATATAATTTAAATATATAGTATGTTTTCCTATTTTTATTTTCCTTAAAATTTTTAATTATAATAAATTTATTTATCAATGTCTTCCTTTTATCATTGGATGACCCTTTGAGGATCAGGGCTTATGACATAAGACATTGATTTTTGAAAACCTTAATTATGGAAAGAGCTTTTAGCATATATCTAATTTTAATATCTTTATCTTTTAAAATCTTCTATTGAATAAGTATTATACTTTTTTAAAATATCCCTAGCCGGGCGTGGTGGCGCACGCTTGTAATCCCAGCATTCGGGAGGCTGAGACCAGAGGATCCGGGTTCGCGGCCAGCCTCAGCTACCTAGTGAGGCACTCCGCAACTTAGTGAGACTCGGTTTCAAAATAAAGAATAAAAAAAATAGGGCTGGGGGTATATCTCGGAGGTAGAATGCCCCTGAGTTCAATCCCCAGTACCGCAAAAAAAAAATAAAATAAAATAAAAATAAAATAAAATATCCCTATTCTAAGTTCATCTACAGTATATAATAGAAATAATGCTAAAAGCAAAATTACAAATAAAAAAAGAGAACAATGATAAAATTTGATTCTCAGATATCAAAAGTCAAAATCATAAGCAGAAAGTTAAGGGTGGCTAGCTTCTGTAAGTCCTCTTCTAATTAATTATCCTCATGCTCTCTTTGTGACACTGCTTCTGGGCAATATAATTGAGGCTTTCTAGAGCAGTCCTGAGAATTCCAAAATCTCCAGACCAAACATGTCCATTAAGAAACTTATATCAAGGATGCTAGGATTCTATTGGACAAAGCCGCCCTCTGTAATTAAGTATTTGTCCCCACTGTAGAATCATTAGCCAGCATATTGAAATTACTTCTCCCATGCCAAATAACAGTTTTTGCCAAGAAAGAAGACACTATGCAGTCATTGCTATCTCCCCTTCGGTCCTCACCTGGTGTGACTGTGACTCCAAGCAGCTGCCTGTTCCTCCTAAATTCTGTGTCTATCAAATCATCCCCAGTATCCACCCGCACACCTGCTGCACTTACAAAAACAAGAGTTACTGGATAATGTTGATTATCTGCCAAAAACAAGTGAAGACATAATTTTGCTGTAGGACAAAATGTGATCAGGACATAAATGATTTTTATTCTCTGGAAGCTCTCTACCTTTCCTCTCTCTTCACAGGGATGCTTCCAGCTTGACTCTTAATGAAACCACCATTTTGTGCTTGAGAGTCAGAGAAAGAATATAATGCCCTTTCCTGAAAAAAACACCCTTCTTTTCTTGATTTGCCACGATGCTAATAAGAAATAGGAGGAAGGTTCTTGGATAGTTTGTGACAAGAACAGGAAAGTTCAATTTGATTAACGTGTACCTACTTCCTGAAAATACCTGATAAAACTAAATAACAGAGTAAAATGATATTTTGTATCTCAGTTCCTCTTTGATAACATTTAATAATTTATTCCATCTCATATGTCCTTCTGGAAATATTTATTAACAATTTGAAATGATATATAGATATCTAGGGAAGTAAACGGAAAACAGATAGCAAACAGCAGAAGATATAATGCTAAAATTGAAAATTTGGTCAGGAAAAGTTTTCATATTTTTCAACATGAATGGAGATACCTGATATATCTTAATGTCAACAATCTAGGGTATATGAAATATATCCTCTTTTAAATTAAAAAAATATGAATGTACTGCCTGACACTTTT
>PVLC010026351.1:0-22775 GCA_004027655.1 Graphiurus murinus | reverse complement strand
GGGAGGCTGAGACCGGAGGATCCGGGTTCGCGGCCAGCCTCAGCTACCTAGTGAGGCACTCCGCAACTTAGTGAGACTCGGTTTCAAAATAAAGAATAAAAAAAAATGGGGCTGGGGGTATAGCTCGGAGGTAGAATGCCCCTGAGTTCAATCCCCAGTACCGCCAAAAAAAACCAAAAAAAAAAAAAAAAAAAAAAAAAAAAAAAAAAAAAAAAAAAAAAAAAAAAAAAAAAAAAAAAAAAAAAAAAAAAAAAAAAAGAACTATAAAAGAAATTTTATATGTCTAATAAGATTGGTTATAATTAAGAGAAATTATTTAAAAAGATTTTCTAAGAGTCATATTTAATGCTTTGATTCTATGTTTAAAAGAGTTTGGTTTTTGATAGTGATATGTTCTTGGTAAAATTTTACAAAATAACTATCATAGAAAAATTCTTTTTGCATTTAATTAAGGTAATTTCCTGCATTTTCTTTAAAATAGGCTCCCCCCCCCCCCAGGGTAACAATTTACTAAGAACTAAACAAATATCTTGCATCTTTATCAAGATAATCTCTCAGTTAGACCTCTTGTCACTGCATCTTAGCAGATGTTTAAACATCTGTGTTTTACAGCCTGTTAAAGGACCAATTTATGACTCAAGATAAAGGAACAACTATTATTTTGGGGTACTATATATATTTGACAGCGTATATATCTGTGTCTATAGATGTGTATACATCTGAGGCCAAATATGCTATGCATCTGAGGTTTAGCTAAATGTTTCATAAAAGCTTATAAAGTTAGATATACGGGTTTTGTATATGTGCAAGGTAACCAATAAATGATCTCTTTATGCAAGATGCATTGAATCTGATGTTTAGTACCATTCAAATATTCCCATCTTTTTTATGTGCTTTTACTGGTGCTTTATGGTCTCACATCACAATGTAAATCATGTTAATGACATACATGCACATAGCACTTCATTTAAGACCTGGTTTACATATGTTTACTTTGACTGAATGTTTTATTTTTGTATTAAAGAGATACAATTGTCTATCAGATAATAAATCTGCTTCTGATCATTACCACTATTCTCTAAACTTATAAAAGATCTAGAGCTATTCTTTGATTTTTTGTCAATGCTGTTAATCTACATAAAGCAGTAATTATAGTTATCTTACTGAGCAGTGAATTCTAAGTTTCACTCCAATAGTTAGGGTCAAATATATATGCAACTGTGATATTAATTGTTACTGACTTCTTTGTAAATTAAGTATATTTGTGTTTCCTAAGTATCTTCTAAAATACAAAGCTTCATAGGACAGTTTACCAAGCTGGTGTCCTCTAAACAAAAATTGTTTATAGTGATTGTTTTTTGGTTTATGTTTGTGTGTTTCTAAATTGTATTATGACCATCTTTAAGCAAAGATACCTAGAGGTGCTCAAACATTTTGCATTCCAAATCATATAACTGTAATTAAAAATTGGGTATTAATAACAAATATATATATATATATATGTCAAACCTAAATGAGGATTTGTTTAAGTCATCAGATATTATAAGAACTATTATACAAACTGGATTTGTTTTGTTCCTACTATCTTTGTAATTGTTGTCTGTTAATAGTACAGATGTACAACTTCTAACAGAATAACCTAAACAATGTTTTGCTAGCCATTACCTGGAAAATAGATAGGCTATAATGTTGACCCCTATTCATTAAAATGGACTGGTTAGACCTGGGCATGGTGGCATACACCTGTAATCCCAGTACCTGAGAGGCTGAGACAGGAGGATTGTAGGTTTGAGGCCAGCCTCAGCAAATAGTGAGACTCTCATCAATCTAGCAAAACCCTGTTTCAAAGTAAAAATAAAATAGGGCTGGGGGTGTGGCTCAGAGGTGGAATGCCCTTGGGTTCATTTCTCAGCACTGTACACATGCACACACAGGACTTTTGAAACCGACCTGTTGGGTATTCAACAAGTAAGACTTGAAGAACAATTGGGAAATAAAAGGACTAAGGAGAAAGTAACCAATATTTTGGTTCTTATCCTCCAAGGTCAAATGAAACCCAGGGAATAAATGATGGGACTCTTAAGGGGTCTGCAAATTCTTGTAAGTCATCTGACCTCCTAATTAGGGAGATTGTGAAGAGCCCAGAAACAAGAACCACCAGTGCACATTCTGAAAAAAGGAAGATCACTAGAGAGGGGAAAATATCCCTAGTGCTTCAAGGGAAGCCAAATGGTCAGCAAGACCATGACCCATCCTGGCAGATGGCAGAACTGGTAGAGGAAAAATCTCACAAAATCCCTCAGAGTAACCCTGAGGAGCCTTGACTGACCTTAAACTAAAATAATTTAACAAAAAGTTATGTTTTCCCCACATAGGGCTACCTACTTGTTCTTGAATATCCAACAGAAAAGTTAATCAGAAACAAATGTGCTATTCTGGGATAAAAAGAACCATACTTATTAAGGCATTTAAAAGACCACTCATAAAATTTAACTAGATATCTTCTGTCTTTGGTTCCCCCTTATATTCTACATTATAATTTATAATGCTGCTCTTGCTTTTAGGCTCACAGAAGAAATAATATGGCACTGACATCCAAAACTTATAAGTATTTATATAAAATTCTATAAAACTAAACCTGTCCCTCTTGAGGTTTTGCAGGTCCAGGACCACTGTACATCTAAAGGAGAAACAAGATGTTTGACTTAGAGATGGCTCTGCCAAGTATGTAAAAACTAAGACACATAGTCATGGATAACTCTTATAATAAGCAAATTATTGGTACTAATGGACAGTAGTAATGACAGTACTATTGACAGTAGTCAATATGGTAAATTGTATGCTATGTCGTTTGTTTTTAAAATATAGAGTGGATTGCTTACTTATATTATATAGAAGGAGTAGGTAAACAATTAGATTATACTAGCCAGATGCCATGGGAAAATAGATTAGCTCTATAAGTATAAACAACCCTAGCAAATGCTGAAAATTCAGGAATAGATGATCCCTTCACTAATCTAATGGAACAATGGTTTGGTAAATAAAAGGAATAATGACATCTGTCCTGACATTCCTTCTCATTGTTATTGGAATGATGATTTTGGTAGGATGCTGTATAATCCCTTGCAGATGAGGATTAGTCCGGAGACTTACAGAGACAGCCATTACTAAATAGCCTCTGCCCCTGTGCCATGATAACCCTTTTCTACTTGTAAATCCAGATTGAGAAAGTCAGCTAATGTTAACAGAATTCAAACAGTAGAAGTATGTAATAGAAGAGGGGGAAATTGTAAGAAAGGAAAACAATCTTTTTTATTGAAGTTATAAGATCACATAGACATTGGCAGACTTCCATTTTGTAACTGTAGCTTAGGTATCCACTTTGTAACTTTTACCTGTGTCGTATGCTCAACTCCTGGATGTTGTGGGCCAATGGGGAATGGCATGGTGGTCTTCATGTTAGGAGATAAAAGGCTGAGCTGACTGTGTCTGTGTGCTGGGTGTACATGCACCCTTCTGTGCAGAAGTAAATTGCTTGCTGAGTTACTTTTGGTTTCTTGAGTTTTTTTTTTTTTTTTGGCTTTCCTAAAATCCATTTCTAACACTGCCTTTCTGCAGTGCAATATCAGAGCACCTTCTATCCCAGAGGACTGCAGAGAAGTCTCAGAGAGTGGAATCTCCCTCTATGTAAGGAAAACAGAGCACAGGAAGCTTCTTTGAATGGATTGAGAAGAATGACAAAGTTTGTTTACCATCAAATGAGGAATCCAAATGACAATGACTTAGGAAGGAGGAGAATATTGGGAAATTAGATCTTGGGAGCAGAGAATGGAAAGAGTAGAGGACTGGTGAGGTCTGTAACAATAGTAGTGCCAGAGGATGACAGAGGAGTTGCAAGGACTCTGGTGAAGGCTGGGTTAATGCTGGTGGTCAAGCTTGACTATCACCTATGCATAGTAGCCTTGACTTTTCTTCATCTTTCTGTGGAGCAGAGATAGAGTCAATTAGACTGCAAGAGACGCTGGGACATTTGTTTGCTCCCAAGGGAGTAATTTACACTGTGATCTAAAGAAGAAACTCTTTAAAAGAAATATCCTCCAAGAGCATTAAATCAAGTGTTGATCAGAAATTTTAATACTATATGCATTTTAAACAGTAAGTGTTTCTCATTTCTTTTCTTTTTTGCTTTCACTGAGGTCAGATGCAAATGTGCTTCAGCAAAAATGGTTTTCTGAAGCTTAACATAGTTTTCCAAAGTAATTAGCATATATATTTATATACAGTAATGGTTTCTTTCTCTTTATTTTTTTTGCAGTACTAGGGATTGAACTCAGGGGCATTCTACCTTTGAGCTATATCCCCAGCCCTATTTTTTATTCTTTATTTTTGAAACCAGGTCTCACTAAGTTGTGGAGTGCCTCACTAGGTAGCTGAGGCTGGCCACGAACCCGGATCCTCCGGTCTCAGCTTCCCAAATGCTGGGATTACAAGTGTGTGCCACCACGCCCGGCTCAGTAATGGTTTATTTATAAAAGGATGCATTATGTCGGTGTGCATTATTGACAAAATTAAGTGTCATTGTCAATTTTCTACATAAAAACAAAAATTGACAAGTAAATAACAGTATTTCCTTCATTAAAGACTTATTTGGTCTCAGTTGGAGAATCAGTGAAGAACTTTCTTACTAAAAGATCAGGAAAGACTTAAAATAGTTATCAAAATTGTCAAGTCAGGAACATTTTTTTTTTTTTTTTTTTGCAATATACAAAAGGCTCTTTAGCTTACTCACAATAGTTTTGATGCTCTATTCTCTTTTTGTCAGCCAGACTTACTGCTGTATCCCCAGGTGAGAGAAGTAAAAAAAAAAAAAATCCTTTGAAGAATCCCCCAAGTCTCTCACAAAAGGTAAGTGGGTTACACTCCAGACAGCTGATGGTTCTCAGGCTGATGACTAAACCCTGGAGGCTATTTCTAGTTTGTTAGTTCTGACCCCTGCGGGCTGGTTTCTGCAAATGCACCTACTTAAACGTGGGAAGGCAGGATGTGCAGGATCCTGAACTTGGGCCTACACTGCATTCAAATAGAGAACCTTCATTGAACTGGGGCAAGGATGTGGGGCTCCATATTACCAAACTGAAGAGAAAACAAAATGTGGTATTAAAGGTGCCTAACAACAAAAGACAACTCATTTAAAAAACAAAACCATTTGGATCATGTTATTTGTAGGGAAATGGATAGAACTGGAAAACATTATGTTAAGTGAGATTAGTCAGTCACAAAAAGTAAAAAATTGTATGCTCTCCCTAATATGCGGAAGCTAGGGAGAAAGTGGGACAAAAGAGGGACTCAGATAAAAAAGGAGAAACCTTAGATGAGCAAAGAAGTTGACTTAACTGAAGGTGATGGGGGGAGAGGGGACACCCTAATGCACATGATGTATTTTCACAAACATATCAAAGTCAATCACTAAACTGAACCCGAGAAGGAGAGAGGGTAAGGGAGTGGGGCGGGAATTGGGTAAGGGTTAAATGAGAAATGTGTGCATGTATTCCTTTGTCAGCTTGTACCTAACAAAGATGTATGATTAAAATGCACCAATTAAAAAAATAAAATAAAAAAAAAAAACATTTGAAATGGTGGTGCACTCCTGTAATCTAATCACAATACTTGGGTTACTGAGATATGTAGGATTGTAGGTTCAAAACCAGCCTCACCAATAGAGATACCCCCTTTCAAAATAAAAAGGGAGCCAGGCATGGTGACCCACATTTGTAATCCCAGTACTTGGGAGGCTGAGACAGGAGGATCTGGGTTTGCGGCCAGCCACAGCTATTTAGTGAGGCCATCTGCAACCCAGTGAGACCCTGTTTCAGAATAAAGAATACAAAAAAAAAAGGATGGGGGGTGTAGCTCGGAGGTAGAATGCCCCTGGGTTCAATCCCCAGTACTGTAAAAAAAAAATAATAAAATAATAAAAAAATAAAAAAAGGCTGGGGTGGGGGTGTTGCAGCTCACAGGTGGTATGCCCCTGGGTTCAACTCCCAATAAAAACAAACAAACAAACAAATAAGTCAACAAACAAAAAGACTTCTTAAGTGTTAACCATGTGCCAGATATATGCAAATATACTGTTACATGGCTCATGTAACATGAGGATTAACTCTGAAGAAATTTATATTGGTGTTTGACAGAATTAGCACAGGCAAAAATCTTAACTTATTATTTTATTTTAAAAAGGCAAGGTAAGTATGGGAATGAAAGGATAGTGGAGAGCATGCCCTCAAGAAGCTAAATATTAAGGTTTGTGAAAATGAGAAAATCAAATTGCTGCTAACTCCATGTCCCCCAAATAAAATGAAAAACGTGAATAGTTGACATTGCAATTCCAAATGTAGATCATGTGAAAGAACATCTTTACTTGAGACCATCTTCTAAAACTCCTCAAAAAAATTTTCCCAGTGAGTTTAAATATTCAGCAATTGATAGAACAATCATAGTAAAGAACTGCTCCTATTCAGGCATTTGATGAACAAGGTCTCATTTGTGCTGAAGGTAGGTAGGGAAACTTTGTGGTGTGAACACAGCTGTGGACAGTAGAAGCCTGTGAGTGTTTTTCTGCTTTCTTGTTTGACCTCAGGTATTAAATGATGGACAGCCCAATAGATTTTAATCAAGTGTGTGAAGCAATGCCAGACATGGTGACACACACTTGTAATACCAGTACTTGGGAAGCTGAGACAGGTGAATCAGAGGTTCAAAGCCAGTCCCAGCAACTTAGCGAGATTCTGTTTCCAAATAAAAAAGAAAATAGGGCTGGGGGTGTAGCTCAGAGGTAGAATGCCCCTGGTTCAATTCCCAGCAACCCCCCTCCACAGACATACACACACACACAGTGTGAAGCAAGGTGTGTCTGGTGGCAATATTCGTTCCTTTTATAAATGAGTACCTATTATGTGCCAGATGTAGGTGCTATGGATACATGGCTCCAACCCTAATGAAACTAATATTCTAATAAGTGAATCAAATAAATAATTATATTTTTTATGAACATTGTTAGAGTCCCAAATGCAAGTGACCCTGTCTTGTGAAGATGTGTCATTTTGCAGACCTCTTTACTGACCAGAAAATTCCCAAGTCTTACTCAAATACACTCATCCCTCTGCCTATCTAAATGTCCCCATTTTCTTGTTTAAGATGTGTCTGACAAGTCTCTTGCTTATCGCATCTCTCTGCTTATGGAAAATTTCCATTGTCCTGATTCACCCAGCTGTTACAACCCAACTAAATCCCCTCAATAGCTCCTCCAGCAATGGCTAACCACCATTCTCCCTTGCTCCATAAAATCTCCTTTTAAGCAACCTATATGAGTTTCTAGTCTGTAAGTGGACAAGGGCTCCAGCCTTTCCTGGAGACCCCTCCTTCCCCACAAGTCTTATCCCAATATAAAGCCTGTACTGTGATTAAGCTGTGTCCTGTCTCCTTCTTCCCCTTCTCCTAAACCTTTGAAACATTACAATGGAAACAAACAAGATAGAAAAATGGGAAGTGCTTAAGCTGGACTATTAGGATGAAAAGGAACTGGAACTAGGGAAAGTCTTAGTGAATCCAAGAAAGTAAGATAAGGCTGGGAAGAAGCAGAACCGGTATTGTCATAACTGTGAGTTTAGTCCTATGACCCAAAGCACAGTGAATTGTGAATTACAGCATGTTACTCAATATGCAGGTGCTATTCCAGGTTCTCAGAATAGAACAAGGAACCAAACATACAAAATTTCTGTTCACATGGATCTTACATTGATTTGATGATTGTCTTTTACAATGCCTGATAGAAAAACTGTGTAGGTGGATGGAAAGAGAGGTATGTGGATAGGGGAAAGGAAGGAAACTATTGATGGCATCAGGTGACTATTTTTCAACTTTCTGAAATAGGAAAATAAAATGGTAACCCAATAGCTAATAAGACATTGGTTGATTGATCTAAGATGTTGCTTGTCCCAGTAGTATTTTATTCAATACTCAACACAAAGTGCTTTGGTATAGTCCATTTAATCTCTGGCTGTGATTGGTGTGTAGACTGGGGTGAATAAGTGCTGGGATGAGAGGAGGGTTCCTTTGAGCTGAGCCTCAGGGGATGAGTAAAGTTTAGACAGAAAGACAAAAGAATGACATTCCAGGCTGTGGGAGCTACTTGAACAAAAGCCTAGAGATACTGATACTGAAGGGTGCACTGTTAAATGTAGGCAGAGCAGACCGTGTCCTTTTTTTTTTTTTTTTTTTTTTTTCTGTCATTGTGGGAAGAGGCAAGTGTGCATCATTCTTCTTAGTTTAGCCAGAAAATACACAGTACTTCAGGTTTTTTGTTTGTTTGTTTGTTTTTTGTTTTGTTTTGGTACTGGGGATTGAACCCAGGGGCATTCTACCTCCAAGTTACACATCCAGCCCTGTTTTTGTCTTTATTTTGAAACAGGGTCTCACTAAGTTGCAGATGGCTTCACTAAGTAGCTGAGGCTGGCCGTGAAACTGTGATACTCATGTGTCAGCCTCCCAAGTATTGGGATTACAAGCATGCACCACCACACCTGGCTACTTCAGGTTTTCCAAGAAGAGAAAATGTAATGTGGAGAATTGGTCATAGAGTTGAAGGGAGAGCTGAGATGGTGAGGGAGCTCAGAGTTTAGCAACCGCAGGAAGCTGCTGCCTCTTCTAGGGTTGGAGGAAGAAAGGAAGGTGATACCAAAGGCCAAGATCTGGGGCTGTCTTGTAAAGCAGGAAACACAGTAGACCTGCCCTATGGGAACCAGGTCTGTGGAAGAAGGAGGCAGGTGTGAATGTGGTGCTGACCTGAAGCAAAGAGAGAGGGAGAAACACCTTGGCTTCTCCTCAGATTGTGCTTTCTAGTCTCCAGCCAGGGCTCCCTCTGGCAGAGACTGGAGGGCAAGGAAGCATGGGAAATGTAGTTTCCTGTGATGCAGAGAAAAGGGAGGAGGGCAGGGAGTGTGTCTGAAAGTGAGCTTGCATAATACCACTAAGTGGGGAGGAGGATAAAAGAGGGACAGCAGGCGGTTCAGACTACAGGAGATAAGGATGGAATAGAGGAGGAGACTGGGAACCATCAAAATATCCTTTAGTATCTAGGAGTTTGGGTTCTATTTTTTGGCCACAGGGAACAATGTCAGCATTTTTTCAAATTAATTTTTATAAGTTTTTAAATTATGAAAATAATATACATTCATTATCAAAAAAGGCTAATAGTACAGAAATGTGCAATATAAGTATAAAAACTAAAATTCTCAATTTTCTTCCAGACTGCCTCCTGTCCCATCCCACTTCCCAGGGGTTACCTGTGTGGGATATATCATTCAAGCACTCTAAGGATATAGAAACAACACACACACACACGCACACACACACACACACACACACACACACACACACACACTATTGATAAGGTAGAAAAAAGTAAGCAGATAGGGCCACAGGGCCATGGTAGAAAAACTTCATTTCTTGAGAAGCAACAGATGCTAACTAACTCCAAAAACTCCTGAAAAGACCAGATCTCCCAAATGTCAAGTGATAATGAGAACAAAAGCCTCTTGAGAGTGACTAGAACTTCACGAAACTCCAGTTGTTCCTGCTGATAAGCAATTCCAGGAGATTCCCTGGAGAGCAGGAAATAGCATCTGGAACCCCAATGGAGCGAAAGAGACTCAAAGGAGGACACTATGCAAATACACTCTGCAAGTCCTGGGAAACTGCTTCTGAGATCCCCAACTAGAAAGAAGACTCAAAAAAGTGTACAACCCCCTAGATAAGTCACTCTAAATGTTTTTTCCCATTCTGGGAACCCCTCCCTTTGGGGAGCTTTTCTCTCTCTTGCAGGCTGTGTTGGCTTTGAGAGAAAGTGGTGTGTAATTGACTGCACTCGGCCTGGGCAACTCTCAGGTAGTGATCAGAAGACACCTGCTGGACATTGAGGCAGACCGAGGCCCCTAGGGGTGGCCTGCACCTCTCTTCGGTAGATCATGTGAACTTTGGGAGAAAGCAGTTTGCAGTTGACAGCCTGTGGCTTGAGCTACTCCCAAGTAGTCTCCGCAAGGCAGCTGCAGGACTCCAAAGTCTCTATTGCCCACAAGGATGTTCTGCCTCTTTTTCTCTTTCCCGTTTTCTTTATAATAAACTCCTTGCTTGTCTTTCTGTTGTCTGAGAGTGTCATTCTTCCACTTTGTAGACAAGAACTTCGGTAAGGAAAACATCTGGCTCATCTTTTGGGGTCTCATCCAGGATACTCTACAGAAGGGTGAGTCATTGCAGACTTTCTCTCTCTCTCTCTCAGTTCTCTGGGCTTTTTGCAAAACGTTTCATGCGGCCAACAAATCCATTTGCTTAATAGGACTAGAAATTTATAGCCTTGGTTCTGACCTGACTCCCTTCTTTCCTTGAGGCTTTGACCAGTTCTGATTTCATTGTAAAATGACACCAGCCATAATAATTAGTCTACACATCCCTGTTTTAAAATATTCCTAAAATTACTAACACTTGCCTTTTTCCCTAGGTAAATAGTCAATCAAGATATTGTTTACCTCTATAGGATGTTTTCAAATACAATGTTTATTGATTTTAAGGTTTTTCTCTGGCAGGAAAAATGTTTTAACACACTAGTGACATTTATCTGATGTCTTGATTTTCTATAATTTAATTATTAAATTAAATTGGGTAAATACAAAATGCAACTAATGCTTTAAAATGCTCGTGGATTCTTAGCATCTAGAATAGTATTTGATCCTATTGAATGGGCTTCTAAATTGTTGGTATATAGGAAAACAGTATTGTAGAATGTCTTTGTTTTTGAGTCTTTAGTAAAAGACAACAAAGGTTGCTGGAAATTAGTTCAGGTCAATGTGTAATTTTGTATACATTGCTTTGATGGGAACAACTATCTATTCGTTTACCATAGCACCCTAAAAATTTAGAGACAAAATCAGATTGGTAAAACACTCCTTAACATTCTTTAGCTGATATTGCTGCATGGACATTTTCAAACCTTCTCGAAAGAGAGGACAAATTTTACTGGTCCAGATGCTGAACATCCTGAGTTTCATTCCCTTACTTACCATCATCCTAGGAAAAACTAAACATAGATAGACCATGAACACTTCCCTGTGACAACACAGGGAAATCACAGGCAGCCAGCAATACATGCTGCAGCTACCCCGGCATATTTGTGCTGGCAGTTGGAACCGGGTGCTGACCTCACGTCTTGCTGACACCACATATGTATCTGGCAGTTATAACTAGGTGCCAGCTCTATATCATGCTGATAAGCATGGATAAATCTAGTGAGTGCACCCTCATTATGGCCATGATGGGTGCCAGGTTCGCTAGCCCAGGCGGTGCCCTGGGACCAATCTGACAGTGGGAGAGATTACAGAATGCTTAATTTCCCCTTTGTCTCTCAGATGGGGAAACAGCCCATCTACCAAACCTGCCAGCACCCCATTGAAAGAAAGATGCCTAGTCTTTTTCTGTGCCTAAGTTTGGTAGTATGGATTAAGAGACAGAACGGATGGCCACCAGAGGGAAATGTAAACTATCTTACAGCTGGATCTGTTTTGCAGGAGAAAAATTAATGGTCTAAAGTTTGTATTAAGAAAACTATGCCAGCAAAGTAAATCATATAAGGCCCTGGCCACACTGACAAATAAATATTTGTCATACCACCAGAGCCCCCAAAGTCAAAATGAAACCCAATAAATAAAAAGAGATATTTGTAGGCTGAAGGAATATTACAATAAAAAAGTTAAAAGAAAGAGGGAAATGCTTCTAGGTGGAAAATAATTTTGTATGACAAGATTTTTGTTCTAAATGACTGAGTTATCCCATAGGGGAAAAGGAAGATGAGAACAAAATCAGAGAGTTAAACAAGTACCAGAGGGTTGAGGAAGTTGCAAGTGATTTGTAAAGGATAAGATATATAAAAGAAAATTTGAATGTGTAATAAGATTGGTACAATGAAGAATTATTCAAAGGGGTTTCTTTTTTTGTGTGTGTGGTACTGGGGATTGAACTCAGGGGCATTCTACCTCCGAGTTATACCCCCAGCCCTATTTTTTATTCTTTATTTTGAAACCGAGTCTCACTAAGTTGCAGAGTGCCTCACTAGATAGCTGAGGCTGGCCTCGAACCCGGATCCTCCGGTCTCAGCCTCCCGAATGCTGGGATTACAAGCATGCGCTACCACGCCCGGCTTCAAAGGGGTTTCTAAGAGTCACATTAAATGCATTGATTCTGTGCTTAAGACAATTAGGTTTTCTTAAGACACTGATCTGCTTTTGGTAAAATTTTACAACAGGCCTAGAGAAAATTTTTTTTTACATTTTATTATGACAATTTCCTGTATTTTTTGCTGTCTATTGACAGTAACATTTTAGACATTTGTGTTCTCAAAATGTACAAGACTTGTAAAATACAACACACACACACACACACACACACACACACACACACACACAACCTTACTAAGCTAATGGCATCTAAAAAAAATGGAATAGTGATAGCCTTTCCAGGTTTATATTTATATTGCATTATGACCATCTTCTTTAGGCAAAGATAAAAATGGGATTTGTTTTATTCCTGATAATTCTGTTTTGTGTTTTTCTTATACAACTGTATAACTATTGTTTGTTAATATTGAATAGAAGTAAAATACCCAAACAGTGTTTTGAGATGATAGTTGTCACCTGCAAGACAGCTTAAAAAGACTAATGAAACTGAACTTTTGGATGTACAACAACTAAGACTTTGAAAACAATCAGAAAATAAAAAGGGGTAAGGAGAAACAGCCAATATCCTCCAAGGTCAAATAGGACCCAGGGAAGGACCTTGATAAAGCCCCTGAAACTCTGGTAAGTCATCTGACCTCCCAGAAGAGGGAGATCATGAAGACCCAGAGATGGGGAGCCACCAACACATACTCTGCAAAAGGGAGAGCCATTGTAGAGAAAATTGTTTTCTATGCTTCAATTAAAGTCAAATGGTTAGCAAGACTATGACCTGTCCTGGCAGATGGCACAACTGGTTAGTTTCACCAAGTCCCTAAAAATAATCATGAGGAGCCTTCAAGGTAGAATAGAAGAAATAAAATTTTAGGCAGAAAGGAAACAAATTGAGAATGAAAGGAAAATATACTTTTAAAGTCTAAAAAACCTTTATAATGTTTAGTTTCACTTTATAGAGATCTTTTTGCTCTTAGACAAAAGCCAGACCCACACTTTTAAGTCATAATGGCCTAGCTCCACAACTGAAATTCCTGAAAAGATTAGACTAAGAAAGAGTTTCACCTTTTGTCAGAGCCTTGATTTCCTGGGAAGAAGGTCTTGGAGAAAATCACACATTTTCCCTGCACTCTGGCTTCATGACTCTGCTCCCTGGGATTCTTATCTCAAAGGAATTCTCACCTTTTGGGAGCCTGAAAATTCAAAGGAAGGAGCCCACCATCCCATGTTACCTCATTTCCCACCATGTGCCCCTAGCCATCCCCTCTCTAGGTATCCTAGAATAAAAGGATTAAAAAAGATGCCAGGGTCTCTCTCTCGGCAGCTCTCACACTCTCAAGATGGCCCACATTATCCCTTGAACATGTATCTCGACTTTTCTTGAATTAAACCTCTGTCTTTATCTCTAACTGGTGTGTGCTGAAATTATTTTCTCCACAAAAGCTAAAACTCCACAGAATTATCGTGCTTTCCCATGACACCTTGACTGACCCTAACACCAAAAATGTTAGAAAAACTTACGTTTGCCCAACATAAGGCTAGCTGATTGATATTGAATTACCAGTAGAACTGTATACACAAAGGCGAATATGCTATTTCAGGGATAACAAGAAAATGAGCTATACTGAAACCATTTACATAGTACTTCTACCTTTAAACTCACAGAAAAAAAAAAAAAAAGATATGACATCAGTGCCCAAGCACTGATGTAAAGTTAAACCTGTCATTCTTGAGATTTTACAGGTCCAACAACCATCATGATGTAGGATAGAAGAAATAGGTAGAAAGGAGACAGACAGGAAGGGAAAGTAAAATAAAACTTTAATATAAAAACCTAGAGCTGAAGTGCTTCAGCCTCTACTCCACAAACCAGTTCTCTTTCCCGGCCTGACTCTCCCAAATTCCTGAGAAATTTGTACATCTTGGAGTTAACTAAAAGAAACAATAATTGTTCTGTACATTGATAACAAGACAGGTATGATATTTTGAGAAATGCATAATTTAGGACACTCTCCAGCTTATCTGTCAATCAGCTAATGAGGACCCCAATCAGCCTGAGGACCCTAAGGTGACCAAACCACCAGACTACCAGAAAGTGCCTTGGGACTACTGGACTGAAATCATCCTCACATACCTCCTCTAGCCCACCCCTCATGAAAGTCCCCTATAAGAACCTAACTCCAATAAGAATGGCAATCATAAAAAACACGAACAACAACAAATGCTGGCAAGGGTGTGGGGAAGTGGGAACCCTAATACATTGTTGGTGGGATTGCAAATTAGTGTAACCACTTTGGAAAACAGTATGGAGGATCCTTAGACTAATGGGAACCTACCATATGATCCAGCAATACCACTTCTGGGTATCTACCCAAAAGAATGGAAACCAAACTATCAGACCAACTCATGTGTATCTATGTTTATAACATATGTACACAATGGAATTTTACTCAGCCATAAAGAAGAACAAAATCATGTTATTTGCCGGGAAATGGATGTAACTGGAAAACATTATGTTAAGTGAGATTAGCCAGTCACAAAGAGTAAAGAAGCATATGTTCTCCCTAATATGCAGATGCTAGGGAGAAGATGGGGCATAAGAGGGTCTCTAGATGAAAAAGGAGAAACTCTAGATAAGCAAAGAAGTTGACTTAACTGAAGGTGATGGACGGGGTGTGGGGGTACCCTAATGTACATGATGTACTTTCATAAATATATCAAAGTCAATCACTAAACTGACTTGAGAAGGAGGGAGGGTGAGGGAGTGGGGTGGGAATTGGGGATGAGGTTAAATGAGAAATGTGTGCATATATGCCTTTATCAGTTTGTACCTAACAAAGATGTATGATTACAATGCACCAATTATTATAAAAAAAAAAAAAAACAAAAAAAGAAGAGAGCACTGAACTCCCCAATAGATTTTCTTCATCTTGAGTGGCCCACATTCTCTCTTGAATGTGTATTTCTTCCTTTTTCCCCTTCTTTCAAATAAACCTCTGTCCATGTCTCTGACTGGCATGTGCTGAAATTCTTTTCCGTCATGCTAGTCAAGGACCCTGCAGTTCCTGAGTACCTGAGCTGACAATCAGACATTACAAAAAATGGAAATTCCTATTCCTGGAAGATCTGAGTCCTGCCCCAAATCCTACAGACTGAAAAACTTGTTTAAGCTAAGTTAAAAACAACATGCTTGTTTTTTTCCAGCTTTGTGCCACAAAACTTTTCACATTGTTATATACAATGATGCATGGTATATGCAAATTGGCTGGTTACTGGCCTCTAATTTAAAATGCTAACAGGTAAATGGCCCAAGGTAACGGGTTGAAAAAATAAACTGCTATGACAAGATATCTAGGTTATTGTATAATGTACTAACATATCAGTTTTTCATGTAGATGTCTACCTAACCAACATGAATGACTTTGAACCAAGATCAGACTCTTTCAGCCCTCCAGCTCCAGGAGGTTATGAAAACAAAATGTCATATGAAGAATTCCTTCTTCCATGGTCCTCTAGATCGTCCATCCCCTGAGACCCTAAACTGCAATACTCTGACAGTGCCCTCCACCAGCTCAAAGCAGTTAAGAGTAGTCATTGCCCCATTTCCCTAGTAGAGTTAGGATCACTTCATCAGAGGAGGGACATGAGGCAGGTCAGAGGACCTGGGAACAGGAAGAATTAAAGCAGCCATCTGCATCCCCCTTTCTGTGAGGCTGGGGGACGTAAACAGGAAAGTCAGAGAATGGTGGGTGCCAGAGAATCAGGGCTCAGGCCAGGCCACAAGATAATCATTAAAATTAAGGATCAAAATTGTGCAAAAGTCATTGTTTCCCCCAACAGATAGAAAACTTCAGGAAAGTTTAAAAGCCCACTTCCCAAGAGTTTCAAGGTCACTCTCTTTCCGGGACCACCCCCACCTTGCGTGTGGGGTGGAGTTGCTTTGCCTTCTATCTTTCCCTTACTTAAAATAAACTTTCGTATTCCTATACCCTTTGCTAGTCCCTGGACTTCAGCTGTAGAAATCCTAGGTTTTATTTGACAAGAACCCTAAAAGAGGAGACACCCCATATATGCAAAATACGGCCCTATTTATATATTTTTATTATATATTAAGCACATATGGGTACTGTAAATGGATATATTGTGCATCTGTTTATATTTATATTAAAATACATGGATGGATTAATAGTAAACATTCTCTTCTTTAATTCTTTATCTCTCTCTCTCTCTCTCTCTCTCTCTCTCTCTCTCTCTCTCTCTTTTTTCGGTATTGCAGATTGAACCCAGTGGTATTCTGCCTCCAAACTACACTGCCAGTCCTTTTTATTTTGAAACAGAATCTTGCTAAATTGCTGAGGGTCTCACTAAATTGCTGAGGCTGGCCTCAAACTTGAGATTCTCCTATCTCAGCTTCCCAAGTACTGGGATTATAGGCATTTGACACCACTCCTAGCTAGTTTCTTGATTTTTTTTCCTACTAAAAATGTATCTTGAACACTTTCTATGTTAGTACACATAAATATATGCATCTGCCTTAATTGTATTAGTGGCTGTATAGTATTCTGGTGTATGGAGATTTATTTCACAAGTGTTCTATTAATGAGCATTTAGACCATTTTCAATGTTTTATTTTATGAGCAATGTTGCAACAAATATCTTTATACATAATCACATGCTTTTGTGTAAATGTCTGAGAAAAAAAATTGCTGCCACAGAGGAACCTCGTTGTTTGCTTTGCAAGAACACTCCACTTACTCTTTGGTGTAGAAAAGGAGTTGGGGTTTTTACATTTATCTGTATCTCAAATATTTATGTTGTAGCATTGGCAGATTTTAAGGTGTTAGTAATACATGTGTTTTTGAGAGAGCTATCTAAAAGAAAACTCCAACTGTTCAGGGAATCTAAAAACACCTGGTTCTTTAAGATCATAAAGAATTAAATTGTTTTATCAGTCTCTGGCTTACTTTGTAAAATTTCCTCTGCTTTTCAGCTTAGGTGGTTCTTTTTTTCTTTTTTGCGGAACTGGGGATTGAACTCAGGGGCATTCTGCCTTCGAGCTATACCCCCAGCCCTATTTTTTTTATCCTTTAATTTGAACTCACTAAGTTGCGGAGTGCCTCACTAGGTAGCTGAGGCTGGCCGCGAACCTGAATCCTCTGGTCTCAGCCTCCCGAATGCTGGGATTACAAGCGTGCGCCACCATGCCCGGCTGGTTCTTTCTTTTAAAGGATAAAAATCCCCTACAGATCCTTGAGTGTTGTATCAGAGTATTCAATAATCATTGTGCTATAATGGAATTTAATTTAAAGGCAACGTTTCACCATCTTAAGAAAATTAGGAACCTATCACCCAAATGTGAAAAAAAGGACAAATTAAGACCATCTAGGGAAAATCCTATCTTAGTGTGAAGAGCTCTTGTTGTACTAAAATAGTGTATGATTATTCCGTTATCCATTATTGAATCTTTCTAGATGGAGGGATACCTCAGCCAGAAATTTCTAGAAGAGCTTAATGAGGCAATTTAATATGAGAGTATAAGGATAGGCCACCTTCTAAATATCCTAGATAGAAGAGAGAAAAAGTGACAAAACTCTAATTAAAAAGTCACATACTAGGTCTTTTTTTTTTTTGCGGTACTGGGGATGGAACTCAGGGGCATTCTACCTCCAAGCTATACCTCCAGCCCTATTTTTTACTCTTTATTTTGAAACAAGGTCTCACTAAGTTGTGGAGGGCCTCGCTAAGTAGTTGAGGCTGGACGCAAAGATGCTTAAGATTTTCAGAAAGCTTCAATGATAAGTACATTGATGTTTCCTGGTATTGCCTCTGATTACCTCTCTCTCTCTCTCTCTCTCTCTCTCTCTCTCTCTCTCTCTCTCTCTCTTTTTCTTTTTACAGTACCAGGGATTGAATCTGGGGCCTCCAGCATCTAAGCAAGTGCTTTACCACTGAGCTACACTGCCATACACTGCCAGCCTTTTATTATTTTTTTAAAATTTGAGACAGAGTCTTGCCAAGTCTCCAATGCTGGCTTCAAACTTATGATCCTCCTGCCTCAGCTTCCCAAATAACTAGGGTTACAGGTGTCTGCCACTACACCTGGTTGTCATAGGCAATTTGGGGGGGGGGCGTGTTGGGAATCAAACATAGGACCTCTCGCATGCTAGGCAAACATTCTACAAACATTCTACCATTGTGCCATATCCCCAGTACCCCCGTCTTTGTGTGTGTGTGTGTGTGTGTGTGTGTGTGTGTGTGTGTGTGTGTGTGTGTTGCTGGGGATTGAACCTAGGGTCGTTCTAACTCTGAACTACACCTCCAGCCCTATTTTTTTTTTTTTTTTTTTGGTACTTGGAATTGAACTCAGGGGCATTCTACCTCCGAGCTATACCCCCAGCCCTATTTTTTATTCTTTATTTTGAAACAAGGTCTCACTAAGTTGCGAAGGGCCCCACTAGATAGCTAAGGCTGGCCTCGAACCCGGATCCTCCAGTCTCAGCCTCCCAAATGCTGGGATTACAAGGGTGCGCCACCACGCCTGGATCTATTTTATTTTTTTAATTTGGAAAAAGTTCTCACTAAGTTGATGCGAGCCTCCCTGAGTTACTGAGGCTAGCTGCAAACTTGTGATCCGTTTGTCTCAGCCTCCCAAGTAGGGGATTACAGGTGCCCATCACCACGCCCAGCTACCATCTCCCTTTTTAAATATAAAAAGTATTATTAAGATATAATTCACATTTGGGCATGGTGGCCCACCCCTGTAATCCCTGCACTTGGGGGGCTGAAACAGGAGAATCCCAGGTTCATTGCCAGCCTCAGCAACTCAGCGAGGCCCACTGCAGCTTAGTGAGAACTTGTTTCAAAATAAAAAATAAAAATAGGGCTAGTTTGGAGGTAGAACACCTCTGGGCTCAATCCCCGGTAAAACACACACACACACACACACACACACACACACACACACACACACACGGGCACACTTGATATAATTCACATACCATACAATTCACCCATTTACTTTTTATTTATTTTTATTTTTATTTTTTTACAGTACTGGGGATTAAACTCAGGGGCATTCTACCTCCAAGCTATACCACAGCCCTATTTTTTATTTTGAAACAGGTTCTCATTAAGTTGCAGAGGGCCTCACTAAGTAGCTGAGACTGGCTTCGAACCCAGATCCTTCTGTCTCAGTCTCCCAAATGCTGGGATTACAAATATGTGCCACCACGCCCGGCCAATTCACCCATTTAAAGTGCATGGTTTTAGTATATTATCACTGAGTTGTGCAACTGTTACAATTAATTTTAGAACATTTATATCACCTTGAAAACAAACCCCATAACCACTAACAGTCACTCTCCATTTCCTCCCAATCACCCCCAATCTCAGGCCTGTGCAACCACTTTCTGTCTCTATAGATTTATCAATTCTGGACATTTATTTATTTGCTTGTTTTTATTTTTGTGGTACTGGGGATTGAACCCAGAGGCATTGACCTCTGAACTACAGCCTCATTCCTATTTTATTTTTATTTTGAAACAGGCTTTCTCTAGGTTGATGAGAGTCTCACTACTTGCTGAGGCTGTCCTTGAACCTACAATCCTCCTGTCTCAGCCTCCCAAGTACTGGGATTACAAGAGTGTGCCACCATGCCCAGTTTGGACATTTAATATAAATAAAATAATACAACATGTAGCCTTTTGTGACAGGCTTCTTTTACTTAGCATATGTTTTCAAGGTTCATTGATGTGAAAGCACATGTCAGAACTCCATTCTTTTTATTGCTGAATAATATTAAATTGCATGACATTGTTTATCCATTTATGAGTCAATGGACATTTGGGTTTTCAGTTTTTGCCTATTATGGGTGGTGCTGCTATTTGTGTAGTAGTTTTGGTATGAATACAGGTTTTCATTTCTCTTGGTGTATATCTTAGAGTAGAATTGTTGGGTCATAAGATGACCTGATGTTTAATCTTTTGAGGAATTACCAGACTGTTTTCCAAAGCAGCTGTGCAGTTTAAACTCCTACCAGCAGTGTACAGGTTCCAATTTTTCCTCCACAGTCTTGCTAATACTCATAATTCTCTTTTTGACTACAGCCATCCTGGCAAGTATGAAGTATATGTTGTTGTAGATTTGATTTACATTTCCCTGGTGACTAATCATGTTGGGAATCTTTTCAAGTACTTATTGACCTTTGAATATTCTCTTTGGAAAAATACCTACCAGATCCTTTGCTCATTTTATTTATTTATTTATTTATTTATTTATTTATTTATTTATTTATTTATTTATTTTTTGCTGTACTGGGGATTGAACTCAGGGGCATTCTACCTCCGAGCTACACCCCCAGCCCTATTTTTTATTCTTTATTTTGAAACCGAGTCTCACTAAGTTGCGGAGTGCCTCACTAGGTAGCTGAGGCTGGCCGCGAACCTGGTCTCAGCCTCCCGAATGCTGGGATTACAAGCGTGCGCCACCACACCTGGCTCATTTATCTGGGTTTTAAATTTGTTTTATCAATGTTTTGTAGTTTGAAGAGTATGTATGGTTTGAAGAGTTTTGAACTTCTTTTGTTAAATTTATTCCTAAGTACTTTATTCTAATGGATATTATTGTAAATTGAACTGTTTTCTCTATTTCATTTTCAGATTGTTCACTATGAGTCTATAAAAATGCGATTGATTTTTGTTACTTGATGTACTTTTGCTCTAAGGTAACACTTAAGCTAGTAATAGAAAACAGCTAGCTACAAGAAATATTATTTGTTTTAAATAAATTGTGCTAATGGAATAACATTATTGCCCAAACAGTGGCTTTATTTTGTTTTGAGGACTGAAATATCTCATTTTAAAACAGTTGCATTATGCAAATCCATGTAAACATATAATATTCATCCCATAGATGGCCTTTGATGTTCAAGAACTCCCAGAGTATTTGAATACCATTATCTTTTTCTATATGCTTAATTTTCTCCAGCAATAGCAAATAACTACTGGAATTCTAATTCCCTTCTTTCGGGTCTCAATTCAGAATTTGTTTCCTCAGAAAGCCTTTCCTGACTCATGCGTGTGTGGTTGTACTCCTGTACTTAATTGATAATTATTTATTGTTCTCTCCCTTATGGTATAAGTTTATAAGAAGAGAGACTTTCCCTTGTCAGTATTTGCTCACTACAGAATTCCCAGCAACTGAAACATCATGGTTACTTATAAAAATTTTTGGTGTACAAGTGAATACATAGATATTCCAACCACAAAAAAATGAATCATAGGAAACTATTAAATTTGGCAAAGCAATAACAGATGATATGGACATCATATTTCTGCTTTTGATATAGAGACTTACTTCAAGATTTACAAAAGATGTTTACAGTTGTGTCTGGAGAAGTCATTGTGTTAAAGAAAAATGAGGCTATCTGTTTCTCATAGCCTAAATCTACATAATACGTGACTCATTTATTTTTATGTAAAGCAGCTTGTCAACATTTGAGTTACAACTATAGTTCTAAATGGAACTTCAGGTTTCTGTAATACAGGGGTAGAGAGATCTTTGTCATGGTTAGATTTAAATTGTAAAATAGTGATGATGCCCATGGATTTGTTTACATCATGTAGCTGAGACAATGCTGAATTTAACATCTATATCTACATTGATTGATTGATTGATTGATTGTGGTACTAGAGATTGAACCTAGGGGAGCTCTACCTCTGAGTTGCAACCCTAGTCCTTTGTATTTTTTTTTTTTTATTTTGAAACATGTTCTTGCTGAGTCAGCACACACTGGACTTGAAACCATGTTCCTTCTGTTTCAGCCTCCTGAGTACTGGGATTATAGGCATGCCTCACTGTGCTGGGCTATATCTACATATATAATTTTGGTTAAGAAGCATTACCACCTCAGTCCTCTTCTACTCTTCTCTCCTCCAGAGTTAGCACTAGTAGTTGGTATCCTTTAGGTGACCATTTTCATTAACAACAACAATTTTTAAAAAATCACTTCAAGAGGAGTGATACACACATGAAAGAATTGTAGGAATATGGATATGATGGGTCAGAAAGACCCACTTGTTTGCTAAAAGCTTCAACCTTCAGAGCCTGGACTAAAACTTGGCTTCCTATAAAACATGAGCAGTTGATCCATAACATGAACCTAAAAGTTGCTCTCCAATAGTTGAACTTTTAGATATTAGACCTGCAAGTGTCCATAGGATACCTGTGTATTTTAGTCAGCATTCTTACTGCTGTGACACAAAATACTTGACAAAGACACCTAGAGGAAGGAAGATTTATTGCTTATAGTTCTAGAGGTCTCTGAGGTTTCAGTCCACGTTAGGCCAGGTTGTGTTTGCAAAGCTCAAGGCATGGTGGTGGGAAGGAGAGAGGGAGAGGGAGTGAGAGAGAAGGAGAGAGAGAGAGGGAGAGAGGGAGAGGGAGTGAGAGAGAAGGAGAGAGAGAGAGAGAGAGAGAGAGAGAGAGAGAGAGAGAGAGAGAGAG
>PVLC010026350.1:0-22781 GCA_004027655.1 Graphiurus murinus | reverse complement strand
TACTGGGGATTGAACTCAGGGGCATTCTACCTCCGAGCTATACCCCCAGACCTATTTTTTATTCTTTATTTTGAAACCGAGTCTCACTAAGTTGCGGAGTGCCTCACTAGGTAGCTGAGGCTGGCCGCGAACCCGGATCCTCCGGTCTCAGCCTCCCGAATGCTGGGATTACAAGCGTGAGCCACCACGCCCGGCTTGAGGCCTCTTTTAACTACCTATAAGAGTTTGTAATCTTTATATACATACTAAGAATTATGAACACTGTCAAGTAAGGGAAAAAATTTTCTCTACTTCTTTCAAACTTTAACTCTGGGGAAGAAAGAGAAGTTTTCTTTTTTTTTTTTTTTTTTTGCGGTACTGGGGATTGAACTCAGGGGCATTCTACCTCCGAGCTATACCCCCAGCTCTAGTTTTTATTCTTTATTTTGAAACCGAGTCTCACTAAGTTGCGGAGTGCCTCACTAGGTATCTGAGGCTGGCCACGAACCCGGATCCTCCGGTCTCAGCCTCCTGAATGCTGGGATTACAAGCTTGCGCCACCACGCCCGGCTAAAGAAGAAAGAGAAGTTTTCTTATTAGGCATTGTTTATGCTTAAGTGTTCAGATGAAGCAAGCTAGAAAATCTGTCAGAGAGATATTTATATTTCTCATGAGAGTGAACATTAATTCCAGCCAACATTGCATCAAAGAATATGAATACCTATGCATGTGTGCAAACATACACACACACACACACACACACACACACACACACACGTTTTTTTTCTGGTACTGGGCATTGAACCCAGGGGCATTCTACCTCCGAGCCACACCCCCAGTCCTATTTTTTATTCTTTATTTTGAAACAGGGTCTCACTAAGTTGTGGAGGGCCTTACTAAGTAGCTGAGGCTGGCCTCGAATCCGGATCCTCCTGTCTCAGCCTCCCAAGTACTGGGATTACAAGCCTGCGCCACCACACCCGTTGTTTTTTTGTTGTTGTTGTTTTTTTTTTTTTTTTTTTTTTTTTTTTTTTGTGGTACTGGGGATTGAACTCAGGGGCGCTCTACCTCTGAGCTACACCCCCAGCCCTATTTTTATTCTTTATTTTGAAACCGGGTCTCGATAAGTTGTGGAGTGCCTCACTAGGTAGCTGAGGCTGGCCGCGAACCCGGATCCTTCGGTCTCAGCCTCCCGAATGCTGGGATTACAATCGTGCACCACCACACCCAGCACCAGTCCGATTTTATTTCTTATTTAGAAACAGGGTCTCGCAAGGTTGATGAGAGTCTCACTACTTGCTGAGGCTGTCCTCGAACCTGTGATACTCCTGTCTCAGCCTCCCAAGTACAGGGATTACAGGTGTGTGCCACCATGCCCAGCCATTCCAGCCCTTTTATTTATTTATTTATTTATTTATTTATTTATTTATTTATTTATTTATTTATTTATTTATTTATTTATGTTGTATTGGGAATTGAACCCAGGGCATTCTACCTCCGAGGTACATCCCCAGCCCTATTTTTTATTCTTTATTTTGAAACCGGGTCTCGCTAAGTTGTGGAGTGCCTCATTAGGTAGCTGAGGCTGGCCTCGAACCCGGATCCTCCAGTCTCAGCCTCTTGAATGCTGGGATTATAAGCGTGCGCCACCACGCCCGGTTTCCAGCCCTTAAAAAAAAAAATTAATTGTGTCGGGCGTGGTGGCACACGCTTGTAATCCCAGCATTTGGGAGGCTGAGACTGGAGGATCAGGGTTTGTGGCCAGCCTCAACTACCTAGTGAGGCACTCCGCAACTTAGTGAAATCCTGTTTCAAAATAAAGAATAAAAAATAGGGCTGAGGGTATAGCTTGGAGGTAGAATGCCCCTGAGTTCAATCGTCAATACCGCAAAAAATAATAATTATAATAATAATTGTTTATTAATTTATTTAATTTTGGCAGAACTGGGGATTGAACTCAGGGTCATTCTACCTCTGAGCTATAACCCCAGCCCTATTTTTTATTCTTTATTGAAACAGGGTCTCACTAAATTGTGGAGGATCTCACTAAGTAGTTAAGGCTGGCCACAAACCTGCGATCCTCCTGTTTCAGCCTCCCAAGTACTGAGATTACAAATCTACACCACCACGCCTGGATTTATTTATTTATTTATTCTTAAACAGGGTCTCACTAAGTTGCTGAGGTCTCCAAGTTGCTGAGGCTAGCCTCAAACCTGCGATCCTCCTGTCTCAGTCTCCCAAGTACTGAGATTATAGGCATGTGCCACCACTCCCAGTAGATGTATATTTTAAACCCTACAGTTTTGGTTCTAGTATGTTAAGCTTCATTTCATGTGCTTGTTGACATATGAGAGAGTCTTCCTTTTGGAAGTCCAAACACATTGAAAAACAAATTGTGAAATCACACTACGCTGAGCAATATTGCATCACTGTACTCTCTGCCTCAATACTCCCTCCCACTTCTGTCTCAAAAGATTTCCTAACATGTGAGAGCACCAGCGGTGCATGCTGACATTTAAAGTGACTGAAGTGGTTTCTAAAGGTCCCGAGGAAAGGTCCCTTCAAGTTTGTTTATGGAATGAGTCCATTGAACGTTAATCATAAGTATGTTTGTTTCTTATTCTACCTCAAGTTCAGTTGCAAGGAACATGGTTGTTCTCTCATTAGGGTGATATTAAAGAGCCAGGCATACTGGCACATGCCTGTAGTTCCAGGTCTTGGGAAGATGAGGTAGGAGGTTGGCAGGCTCGAGGCCAGCCTCAGCCACTTAGAGGGATCCTGTTTCAAAATTAAAAAAAAAAAAAAAAAAAATTAAAAAGGGCTGGGAGTATAGTTCAGTGGTAGAATGTCCCTGAGTTCAACCCCCAATACCACAAGAATAAATAAATAAACAAACAAAATAGAATTACTATGGTAAAACAAAACAAAACTGCCAATGGTGTGAGTTCTGCTTTCCTTTGTAGGAGGAGTAAGCATATGTCTATTCTCACTGAGTCTCGCTGGCCAGAGGTGGTGCCCAACAGAAGTTTGTGTTGGGAAGTCCCAAAGCTGGAGACTTCAAGGTGGATTAGCTGTGTTTTAGTCAATGGATGCAACCCCACAAAGGTTGAGTTTTGATATTTTTCTCAACAAATAATTATCAGTGCCTATTACATTAGGAGTTACTACTACAATTATTATCATCAGCTTTGGTTATTATATTTCCAGTTCAGAGCTGAGTTCTTGGTACATCAGATACAATCAATCAATCAATGTTTTTTTTTTTTTTTTTTTTGTGGTATGGGGCTGAACTCAGGGTCATTCAACCTCCTAGCTACACACCCAGTCTTATTTTTTATTCTTTATTTTGAAACCAGGTCTCACTAAGTTTCGGAGTGCCTCACTAAGTAGCTGAGGCTGACTGTGAACCCAGATCCTCCTGTCTCAGCCTCCGAAGTACTGGGATTACAAGCGTGGGCCACCACACTTGGCTCAATATTTATTGAGTGCATCAATGAATGACTCAGTTGATCAAAAGATAAGAATTAGTACTTAAAGAAGACTAATTTTGCCTTTGTTTCACTGTATATAATAATAGCACTTGAGCCAGGTGTGGTGGTACATCCTTGTAATACCAGCACTTGGGAGGCTGAGATAGGAGGATTGCAGGTTGGTGGCCAGCCTCAACTACTTAGTGAGACCCTGTTTCAAAATAAAGAATAAAAAATAGGGCTGGGGGTAGAGCTCAGAGGTAGAATGCCCCTGAGTTCAATCTCCAGTACTGCAAAAAATAAATAAATAAATAAAATAATAATAATAGCACTTGATTACTATCTATATTTATCATTTTCAGACTCTTTTTTTTTTTTGCGGCACTGGGGATTGAACTCAGGGGCATTCTACCTCCGAGCTACACCCCTAGCCCTATTTTTTTATTCTTTATTTTGAAACTGAGTCTCACTAAGTTGCAGAGTACCTCACTAGGTAGCTGAGGCTGGCCGCGAACCCGGATCCTCTGGTCTCAGCCTCCCGAATGCTGGGATTACAAGTGTGCACCACCACGCCCAGCTTCAGACCCTTCTTTTCTGAAACATTTACTTTTTTTCTATCTCTTCTGCTTAGAGTCAGTGAGGTAAGCTATGCAGCTTCAAGCTGATTTTCTTCCTACTTGTGGATGTATCTTCTGTACAGTTTTCTTTTCTTTTCTTTCTTTCTTTTTTTTTTTTTGCGGTACTGGGGATTGAACTCAGGGGCATTCTACCTCCGAGCTACACCCCCAGCCCTATTTTTTATTCTTTATTTTGAAACCGAGTCTCACTAAGTTGCAGAGTGCCTCACTAGGTAGCTGAGGCTGGCCGCGAACCCGCATCCTCTGGTCTCAGCCTCCCGAATGCTGGGATTACAAGCGTGCGCCACCACGCCCGGCTCTGTACAGTTTTCTCTCAGTATTCTTGAGAGATTGGTTCCAGAACCAATGGGTCCCCAAGTCTATAGATGCTCCAGTCCCTTATGTAAGATGGTGTAGTATCTGTGTATAATCTATGCACATCCTCCTGTATAAGCTGGTTTACTTATGAAACCAATACAATGTAAATACTAAATAAATAGTTATTATGGCATATTATCTAGGGAATACTAATATGGGGAAAAGTCTGTATGTGTTCAGTACAGGCACAATTTTTTTCACGTGTTTTCAGTCTCTGTTGGTTGTATCTGTGGATGAAGACACCAAGGATGCAGAGGGCAGGCTACACCCTTTCAGCCACTGTGATCTTTCCAAAAGCTCTTGTTGACAGCAAGAACTTGAAAGCGCTTTATTTTTGATGGGATGAGAAGACTGGCATCCATTGTGCCTCATTTAGGGATTAAAATGTGTGATACTGAGTGAGACTTTGTCCTCCTTTGCCTCTGTTTATTCATCTAGAAAAGAGAACATTATACTCACTAGTCTGTTATGTAAGTGACTGCCAAGGACTTAGTGATCCACAGGGGAAGGTGACGTTTTAGTTGTTACATTTTACAGATGTTTCTCTTTAATTAATGGTGTCCAGGTTCTTGAAGTACTTTTGTCTCTTTAATGTGTTAACTTTACATTTAATCATTCTTTAACATATAGTCACAGATGAGAGAACATTTAGTCCAATTTTTCTTTTTTTTTTTGGTGGTGGTGGTGGTGCTGGGGATTGAACCTGGGGCATTCCACCTCTGAGCTATTTTATTTTTAATTTGAAACAGGGTCTTGCTAAGTTGCTGAGGGTCTCACTAATTTGCTGAGGCTGTCTTCAAACCTGCCATCTTCCTACCTCAGCCTTCCAAAAACTGGAATTACAGGCATGCACACCCAGCAATACAGGCACCACACCCAGCAGTCCTTCCTTCCTTCTTTCCTTCCTTCCTTTCTTTCTTTTTTTTTGGTATTGAGGATCCAACCTAGGGGCATTCTACCTCAGAGCTACACCCCCAGCCCTATTTTTTATTCTTTATTTTGAAACAGAGTCTCACTAAGTTGTGGAGGTCCTCACTAAGTAGCTGAAGCTGGTCCTATGCTTCTTAACCAGGTTGTGCCACACTCCCCGTGAATCTTGAAATCTTCATCTGCCCTGGCATCACCTGATTATCCCCTTGTTAAGAACTAGATATTGGAGCCTGGTGCAGTGGACCACACCTGTAATCTCAGTACTTGGGAGGCTGAGATAGGAGGATCACAGGTTCAAGGAAAGTGTGTTTCAAAGGACAGACCCTAAACCGGACTTGGTAGCTCAGGCTTGTTATCCCAGTACTTGGGAGGCTGAGCAGGAGGACTGCAGGTTTGCAGCCAGCCTCAGCTACTTAGTGAGGCCCTCCACAACTAAGTGAGATCATGCTTCAAAATAAAGAATAAAAAATAGGACTGGGGGTATAGCTTGGAGGTGGAATGCCCCTGGGTTCCATCTCCAGTACCAAAAAAAAAAAAAAAAAAAAAAGACAGACTCTGTTTCAAAATAAAAAGGGCTGGGCATGTATCTCAGATGTAGATTACCCCTGGATTCAATTCCCAATACCAATAAATAAGTAAATGAACCAATGAATGAATGAATGAGAGATTGGTACCAACCTTTTTTGTGTGTGTGGTACTGGAGATTGAACTCAGGGGCATTCTACCTCTGAGCTACACCTCCATCCCTATTTTATTTCAGTTTGGAAACAAGGTCTTGCTAAGTTGCTGGGCTGGTCTTGAATATGTGATCCTCCTGTCTCAGCTCCCAAGTACTGGGATTACAGACATGTGCCACTACACCTAGCACATCTTTCCTTTTTTAATAGAATGTTGAGAATTGGGCATGATGGCAAATGCCCATAATCCTAGTATTTAGGAGGCTGAGACAGGAGGATCATAGATTCAAGGCCAGCCTCAGCAACTGAGCGAAGCTCTCAGCAACTTACTGAGACCCTGTTTCAAAATAAAAAATAAAATAGGTCTGGGGGTGCAGCTCAGAGGTAGAGTGCTTCTGGGTTCAATCTCCAGTACTATGATTGAATGAATGAATGAATGAATAAGACATTGAGGGTCAGTTGATAAGCATAACATTAGGACTAAAGTCTTTATCTGCTGGGTGTGGTGGCGCATGTAATCCCAGCATTTGGGAGGCTGAGACCGGAGGATCGGGGTTTGAGGCCAGCCTCAGCTACCTAGTGAGGCACTCCACAACTTAGTGAGACCTGGTTTCAAAATAAAGAATAAAAGATAGGGCTGGGGGTATAACTTGGAGGTAGAACGCCCCTGAGTTCAATCCCTAGTACCGCTAAATAAATAAATAAATAAAGTCTTTATCTTCTGATATCTTCTGAGCATTTGTTCCCATAAGATAGGAGATCTCTAATTTATTAATTTCTATTGATGTATTAAAGGTAACTTTCTATTTACATTATTTCAGTAGCCACTGGAAGTTTATCCGTACAGTTCAGAACTATTTTCCACGTAAAAAAAATTTTTTTTGTGGTACTGGGGATAAAACCCCGGGGCATTCTATCTCTGAGTTACACCCCCAGCCCTATTTTATTCTTTTTATTTTGTGACAGGATCTCACTAAGTTGTGGAGGGCCTCACTAAGTATCTGAGGCTAGCCACGAACCTGTGATCCTCCTGTCTCAGCCTCTCAAGTACTGGGATTACAAGCATGCGCCACCACGTCTGGCACTATTTTCCATTTCTTATCCTTAAAGTCATCTGAGATTCATCTTGTTGGAAATAAATTCAACCTCTTATAAGCTTTCAAAGCATATTCAATCTATATTAAAATATTTATCAATCAGCATGGTCAGTAGTGTATTAAAGAGTTTCTGCCTTCCTTTCTCTGTTTCTCCTACTTGTGAACTCCTGGAGATGGAAGCCCATATGCTTGTTGTATTTAGACCAATAACAACAAATAAAACGTGTACACCAGGTAATGTGTTAGCACCGCATGGCTCTCACATGATTCTCACCCAGAGGGCTTGTTAAAGTACATATTGCTGGGCCTACTCCAAAAGTTTCTGATTCAGTGTGTCTGGGGTGAAAGCAAGAATCTGCATTTCTAACGACGTCCGAGGTGATTCCATGTTGAAAAACATTCTTTTGCTTGGTTTCTATTTTAAGATTTACCTCTAATTCAATTTTGTTATTCCATTTTCAAACAAGTCATACAAGTAGGAAACAAGAGAGACAAAATGGAAATTTCCATTTCTTTTTGCCTAGCAATGTAGTCTCCCTGTTAGCACATTCCTCTTATCTTGGAGCTACTCTTATATACCAAATAAGCTCTCAAAAAATGCTGACAGGAGATGTATGAATTTTTAGACTGGCGATATAGCTAGATTAAATTGTGATCTTGGGTAAATTATTTACCCTCTCTCTACCCTGTGCTTCAATTTTCGCTCCTGAAAGTTACTCACACTAGGAATTAACAGTATTTACCTGTAGTATCCATTGTAGTAGGCGCCCCACAATTCAATCTATTTCTCTTCCAATATGTAGCAGGCAGTTTGGTTCAGGGAGTTGCTCAATTCCAGAAATAAATTCTAATCCATCCAAATCGTTCAAGATAATTCGAATCTTCTGGACTCAAGATGAACCATAGTTAATTATATAATAGTACCTACCCCCCTTCCCCCATAAGCTATTGTTTCAGACATAAGCTACTAATCAAAGCCAGGCAGATAAAAGTTATAAAGAAGAGAAGGAATTACTTTTAACTTTTTTTTTTATTGTTGTTACAGGCCCTCTTTCTCTTTTGCTAGACATAAAGAAGAAAGTAGGTTTCCTGCTGACAGCCATTCTACACTTGGGCATTAGTGAAAACTATACAAGGAGCCAGGTGTGGTGGCACACACTTGTAATTCCAGTACTTGGGAGGCTGAGACAGGAGGACCACAGGTTTGCAGCCAGCCTCAGTTACTTAGTAAGGCCCTCCACAACTTAGTGAGACCCTGTTTCCAAATAAAGAATAAAAAACAGGGCTGAGGGTGTAGCTTGGAGGTAGAATGCCCCTAGGTTCAACCCCCAGTGCCACCAAATAAATAAGTTAATTAATTAATTAAAAAATAAACTCCATGGGAGAGATATCTGCATTTCTAATGATGAATACCACACTGGGAGTCAAGTCAACTGAAACCTGGAGGCCTGTGGCATTGTGGAGGGACCAATGCTGCCGTCCTCCTAGATTCCTAGTTGGTGTGCCAATAAGTGCCCTGTTGTTTTAGTTGGCTGGAGTTGGTTTCTTTCCCCCTGTGCTTATACTCAAACACCCTAACTGATATCCTATCACAGAGGATTAGTGTAAGAATTAAGTAAAGTGATGCATAAAAAGGACCCTGGGCATGTCATAAGGACTTTCCAAATGTGATGTAATGTTACTAAAGTTCCTAGGCCCAAATAAAAAATGTATTTTTAGTGATTAGATCCTGATCTCCCTCTCCACCAAGAGCACAAGTGACCTTAAATGCCATTGTTAGCTCCTGATTGACAGCTGCATCAAAACTGTTCTCACCAGCAGGATTAGAGAAGCTAAAAGGGCCAGGTGGATATCTCTGTCAATGGGAGAGAACTTGGCTCTAACAGGAAAAAGTCATTCTGGGATTTATGGAATCCTAGAACAACAGATTGAGTTAATTTTCAGAAATGAGACTCACAAAATGAGTAGCAGGTATGGATATTGCTAGTCCATCGCGGAAGAAATGAAACTCAGATTAAATGAATCGCCCCACATCTCCCTGCAGAGCTGGGGCTTCTCCAGACCTAGAGCTCATGTTACTAGCAGCAGACGTCTGTTCTTTTGGCCATGCATCAGGCCACCCCTTTCCTGCAGGGTACTGCTCCTCCACTACATCAGACATGTGATTCCTTTGGGGCTGCCAAAAAACATTTAGTTCCTGGTTTTTTTTTTTTTTTTTCCTTTTTTAAGAGGGTAACACAAAATTATTGTTTTTTCAATAATTGCATTTATAGTCATCGATTTGCCCCAAACATATCAAAATTAAAAGGAAGAAAAAAAGGATAAGTAGGAGAGCTGATTATCTTCAGCTGATAGCTCCAGGCGGATATCTTTTAGGGTCTGGAGTACACTGACCAACATATTAGACATATTTCATGAGAATGGGCTAAGGATTAAGGAGTTGCTCCCCTTGAAATGTAAAACAACATGATTTTGAGGGTAAATATTAGGAGGAGAGAGAAGCTTGTGAGTCACCAGAATATGCCCAAGACTCTGGTGTGTGTGTGTATGTGTGTGTGTGTGTGCATGTGTGTGTGTGTGCATGTGCGTGTGTGCGTGTGTGTCTTGGTGGCGATGTTGTCTCATTGCCTCATTCTTGGCACTCAGTCAGTACTCAGAAAAACCAGATTGAAAATTTGGAATCCGTGCTTCAGTGAATTGTAACTGGCCTCCAGTCACTAAGGAAAAAATCAAAACAAAACACAGGAGAATTTAGAGAGGACATTTTTCCTGCCAAAAAAATAATGTTTCCTTGATGTTATTTCTTATTTGGGCCAATATTCCAGTGGAAAAAATAGATAGATTGGTCAAGAGTTCAATATAATTTTCTGTGACATTTGACCTAAAGTAACATAATAAAAAATCAGCAATAGAAAATTGTATTCTCTCTGGTCTATATATGTATGCCTATTTGTCTAGCACAGAATATTTCTTTTTTAAAAAGGTAGAAAAAGAGACGAATGATATTTTGTGCTAATTGAAATGTCAATTCTCAAGCTTATTTATGTGTTCAATAAATATTTACTAAGCACATACTACAGGCCAGGTACTACATGCCAGGGGTAGATGCTTAATAATACTTTTTTTCTTTTTGTGGTACTGGGTATTGAACCCAGGTGCATTCTACCTCCGAGCTATACCCCTAGTCCTAGTTTTTATTCTTTATCTTGAAACAGGGTTTCACTAAGTTGTGGAGAGCCTCACTAAGTAACTGAGGCTGGCTACAAACCTTCAATCCTCCTCTCAGCCTCCCAAGTACTAGGATTACAAGCATGTGCCACCAAGACTGGCTTAATAATACATTAATAAAACAAAAACAGTAACAAAGTTGTACATCCAAACAAGTGTTTAAATATTTTTAGGCTTGTGGAGACTCTTGTAAATCAATTTATTTCCTTGCTGTTATTGGTATTATAACTCTTGACTAAGCACCTGTTATAATGCATCAGTTTCGAAAACCTAAGCTGGTTTCCTGTCCTTTGTTGAGCCAAATGATATGATGGGTGAGGAGAATTGAGGAAGCTTCGAGGAGGTTAAATGATATTTGTGAAAACAGAGCGACTGAGTCAGATAATTAGGAGGAGACGGGGGAAGAAAAATGCCATTCAAATGAGGAAGAATCTAGCTGAAAATGCTAGCACATGCCTGTAATCCCAGGTGGAGACTGAGACAGGAGGATCACAGGTTTGGGGCCAGCCTTAGCAACTTAGTGAGGTCCTCTGCAAGTTAGTGATGCCCTGTTTCAAAAAATAAAAATAAAAAATAGGGCTTAGGGGTGTAGCTTAGACGTAGAATGCCCCTGGGTTTAATCCCCAGGGGGAGAAAAGAAAACACTAGAATTACTACAGAAAGGATAATTCTGAAGGGAAGTGGTCAAGGTTTAAACAAGATATTATCTTCTTTTTTTTTTTTTTTTTCTACTGGGGGTTGAAGCCGGGGTCATTCTACCTCTGAGCTACATCCCCAGCCCTTTTTATTTTGAATCAGTGTCTCACTAAGTTTTTGTGAGTCTTGCTGAGTTGCTGAGGCTGGCATCTAACCTGTGATCCTCCTGTCTCAGCTTCCCAAGTACTAGGATTGCAGGAATACGCTATGACACTCAAAAATAATATCTTTGTGGTGTGAGGAATGGTATAAATGCTCCCTCAGTTCTTAAAAAAACTTTCAATAAAACCTCCAACATTCTTCAACATTTTTGGTGGAATTTTTTTCCTTGATTCTCTTGCTACGTCTCATTCTCTTCTTCCTTTTTCTTCTTCTGTATTTCAAATGTGTAGAAAACAGCCTACGCCGGCGTGGTGGCGCACGCTTGTAATCCCAGCATTCGGGAGGCTGAGGCCAGAGGATCCGGGTTCGCGGCCAGCCTCAGCTACCTAGTGAGGCACTCCGCAACTTAGTGAGACCCTGTTTCAAAATAAAAGAATAAAAAATAGGGCTGAGGGTATAGCTCGGAGGTAGAATGTCCCTGAGTTCAATCCCCAGTACCGCAAAAAAAAAAAAAAAAAAAAAAAGAAAAGAAAACAGCCTACACAAGGCAACCATACTTGGGTTACATATAATTTTTGTGTGAGTGCGGGTACTGGGGATTGAACTCAGAGGCATTCTACCTCCCAGCTATACCCCCAGTCTAATTACATTTAGGGTTTCATTAGGTTGCTGAGAGCCTTGCTAAATTGCTGAGGCTGGCTATGAACCTGTGATCCTCCTGTCTCAGCCTCCCAGGTACTGGGATTACAAGCATGCACCATCACACCCAGCTACATATAATTTTTTAAATGTTCAGTATTATATAATTTTATATTTGGGAAAAATATTGCTTTCATGGATTTAATTTGTTAAGCACTTTGTAAGCACATTGTTAATAAAGTAGATAATATCTCTTGAAAGAGATTTCAACTCCAGTAAGTTTAAGATTTTTAAAAAGAAGGGCATGGCTTTACAAAGGCTGAGACACATGGAGCCATAGAATTCTATCATCAGACCTAAGGCCATTGGTTGTACCTTGGAAAAACTGCATGCTTTACCAGGTGCAACCTAAATTATAGGGGTAGATGTAGTAATGGCAAAAAGAATAAAAGAAGTAGTAGCAGTGATGGCTTCTACTTTATAAGAAGCGACTGTGTGCCAAACACCGTTGTAGATATTGCTTCATTGAAGCCACACCTTCTCTATGAGGTGAGTAAATTACTTACTTGCTCAAGGTCACACAGATTTGTAGCCATTCTTTTTTTATTTTTTATTTTTATTTTTTGTAGTACTGGGGATTGAGCCCTGGGGTGCTCTATCGCTGAGCTACAACCCTAGCCACCCCCCCCCCACACACGTGCTTTTTTAGAGATAGGGTCTCCATAAATTGCCCTGCCTAGCCTCTAATCTATGATCCTCCTGTCTTAGCCTCCCAAACACTGGGATTAACAGGCTCTTTATTCTTTTCTTTCTTTTTTTTTTTCTTTTTTGCAGTATTGGGGATGGAACCCAGGGGCACTCTACCACTGAGCTACAGTCCCACAACTTTTATTTTCTATTTTGAGACAGGGTCTCTCTACCTGGCCTCCAGTTTACTATACTCCAGTCTCAGGCACCAGTCACTGGGATACAGGTGTGCTCCATCACACTGGCTACTGCCAACTCTCCTTTTCATTTCTTTTCTTTTTCCTTCCTTCCTTCTTTTTTTTTTTTTTTTCACTAGAGATTGAATCCAGAGGCATTCTACCTCCGAGCTATACCCCCAGCCCTATTTTTTATTCTTTTTTTTTTTTTTTGCGGTACTGGGGATGGAACTCAGGGGCATTGTACCTCTGAGCTACACCCCCAGCCCTATTTTTTATTCTTTATTTTGAAACAGGGTCTCACTAAGTTGCAGAGGGCCTCACTAGGTAGCTGAGGCTGGCTGTGAACCTGGATCCTCTGGTCTCAGCCTCCCAAATGCTGGGATTACAAGCATGCGCCACCAGGTCCGGCTCCCCCAGCCCTATTTTATTCTTTATTTTGAAACAGGGTCTCATTAGGTTGCAGAGGACCTCACAAGTTGCTAAGGCTGGCTGTGAACCTGCCATCCTCCTATCAGCCTCCCAAGTACTGGGATTACAAACCTGCATTATCACGCCCAGCTCTTCTTTTCTTTTTTTCTTTTGTGATACTGGAAATTGAACCCAAGGGTGTTCTACCTCCAAGCTACACCTCCAGTACCATTTTATTTTTTATTTTGAAACAGGGTCTCACTAGGTTGCTGAAAGTCTAAGTTGCTGAGGCAGGTCTTGAACCTGTGATCCTCCTGTCTCAGCATCCCAAGTACTGGGATTATAGGTACACCCGCCATGCCCAGCTGTAGCCATTCTTTGACACATCAGTTGGGCACAAATCACCAGAAGAATAATAGGTGCTCTGTCATTAGGAATTCTTGGGAGGAAAAGCAAGCTCCTTGTTATTCTGGAAATTGACTCTTAGGACTTGTCTTATTGATCTAGTCTCAGAACAGGCCCCTTGATTCTGGAACTTTGCTGGTTAAGAAGCCACCTGTGGCTGGACATGGTGATGCACACCTATAATCCCAGTACCTGAGAGACTGAGACTGGAGGATCCCAGGTTCGAGGACAGCCTCAGCAAGTAGTGAGACTCTCATCAACCTATCGAGACCCTGTTTCAAAATAAAAATAAAACCGAGAGCCAGGTGTAGTGGCGCACGCTTGTAATCCCAGCATTCGGGAGGCTGAGACCTGAGGATCCGGGTTCACAGCCAGCCTCAGCTACCTAGTGAGGCACTCCGCAACTTAGTGAGACCCGGTTTCAAAATAAAGAATAAAAAATAGGGCTGGGGGCATAGCTCGAAGGTAGAATGCCCCTGAGTTCAATCCCCAGTACCGCAAATAAATAAATAAATAAAACCGAGCTGTGGTGTCACACACTTTTAATCCCAGTTCTTGGGAGGCTGAGACAGGAGGATCACAGACTCCCAGCCAGCCTCAGCTACTTGATGAGGCCCTCTGAAACTTAGTGAGACCCTGTTTCGAAAATAAATAATATAAACAGGGCTAAGGAATGTAGCTCAGAGGTAGAATGTCTCTGGGTTCAACCCCTGGTACCACTAAATAAATAAATAAATAAATACATACATACATACATACACAAATACATAAATAAATTAAATTAAACATAGGACTAGGGGTGTAGCTCAGAGGTGGAACACCCCTGGGTTCAATCAACAGTACAACACACACACACACACACACACACACACACACACACACACACAGCAAAAAAAAAGAAAAAAGAATTCTGGACCCACCTTGGTGCAAAACCCTATAGTGCATTTGGAAGTCTCATTACAAAGGAAAGCAATTAACTTGTCGTTTTCATCTTTACCTGCAAATACAACAAAACATAATGGTGAGGTGAGCTCTTTTCCTCCCCAACCTTCCCTCAATCCTTCTTTTTCATGTATCTTTTGACAAACAAGTATTTGGGGTCCTTCGTGAATGGCTGAGTGCTGGGTTTCCTGGTGGATGAAGCAGGATCCCCGCCTCTAGCAGGGAGGGAAGATCCTGATTGCCACCTTGTACAGAATGTGAGCATCCCCACCCCTCCTTAGCAGAACACAGGGCAATGAGTGCATGCTCAAAAAGGAGGGGAGGAATGAATGCAAGGCTAGCATTGCTTCTCTGATTAAGGGGTACTTGTTCTCAAATCCTCATCTGGCCAATGCCACCCTGCAGACTAAATTGCCCTCAGGAAAAAACAAACAAACAAAAAACCCGTGTACATTCAGATCTCCAGAGTGGCCACCCGAAATACATACCTTAGGAAAAAGTAAGGATGTTCAGGTTGGGTAATGATATATTTGGTTTGCAAATAACACATGTTAGTTTTCATGTTGCTAAAGATTCCTTGCTAGGAAACGAAACACTTGCAATTTAATATGTAATGTTCTCAAGGATGGGAGGCCAAACCACCTCAAGCTGTGAAGGCCTAGGCTCTGCAGAGCCAGGCAGGGTCAGGGCCGGGCAGGACTTGGCTCAATGCCCCCAGAACAAACCAAACAGCGACAGGAAGTGGTTTCTGTGATTCAGGAGGTGGCACGCTTCCTTTTGAGTCAGAACTGAATCACAGCTGTGAGAGGCGAAAGAGCCCTACTTCGCTAGCCCATATTTTTCCCCATTCCCAAGAGTAAATGCATCAGAGGCTGTCATAGGATATATCCTGTTTAGTTTAGCATGTTTAGCCAAAAAGAAAAAATAAAATAAAAGGAGCAAATCGACTATTAGCAAACAAGACGGGAGAGGGAAATGCGTAGATTGAAAGGGGTCTGAGCATCATTGTGGCATCCGTGGGTGACTCGCTCACCAAGAGCGAAAGAAACACCACCGTCTGATTTCACCGGTCACCAAGGCCCCTGGTTCTCTCAACGAAAATCTGACCCATTTCCAGTGGAAGCAATTAGATCACACTTACATAAACCTGTTACTTTAAATGGCCTGCCCCGCTCTTCACTCCCTGACCCTGGCTCACTCCTGGGCATGTCTGTTGGCCGCCATCCTCGGAGCGGTCCCAAGCGTGGCCCAGGTTCAGCTGTGGGTGAAGCGATCCTGTTCTGAATGTACTGAATGCTGCTGGCACTGCTGCACACTTTTCTGAGGCTTAAGGAAAAATCCCACAGATATCAACAAGTCATAAAAGCAGGCATATCTTCTCCTCATCTTTTTCCCCAGTGTGTGTTGCATTCTTTAATATCAAAACTTCGGGGAATACAAATGTATCTTCATCTGATGAACTCTGCTTTAATATATGTTTGTTGGTTTCTCCCACACCAGTTTGTTTAGATTGGTGGTGTGTTTCAGAGCAATGCTTCAGAGACTCAGCTAAGTGTCTATTGACACTGAGTGCCTATATTGTCACTCAGACGGGAATCAGAAATCTTATTGCCATGTCAATATTCTATGGATTTTTTTCTGTGAAATGGCCCAACAGTTTAAAGAACACAGGACTCGGAGTCACATAATCCTGTATTCAGATTCAAGCTAAACAAAAATTACAGAGTTGTGCCACCTTGGGTAAGTCTCTTAACCTTTCTGAATCATGATTTCCTCATTCTATAAAGTGGATTTCTAACATAAGGACAGTATTACTATGAGAACTAAAGCTTTTCTGGCTGGATATAGTGATGCATACCTGTAATCCCAGTACTTGGGGGGCTGAGATAGGAGGAGCGCAGGTTCAAAGCCAGTCTCAGCAACTTAATGAGGCTCTCAGCAACTTAGACCCTGTTTCGAAATAAAAAATAAAATAGGGATGAAGGTATAGCCCGGTGGTAGAAGGCCCCTGAGTTCCATCTCTAGTACCCCCCCCACACACAAAGCTTTTCTATTTGATGTTTGAAATAAGCCAGTGCCCTTTCTCTTTATTTACAATACCTTTCCACCAGCAGATAAGCACAGCGTCTGGACACTGCATGGGCATGCTGAGTCTCGTCTTCCCAAAGACGTCAGTCACATCCAGCTCCCTTAGCAACTTCATCCAGAACACTTGCAGCACATGTGATGCTGAATGGCAAGAGGGTTCCTTAACAGAGCAGTGAGGAAGGGCAGCCAGGAAGGGCTGCAGAGCCAAAGCCATGTCTCGGGGCAGGACGGTGTTGGCTGATGAATGGCAGCCACATGTGAAAGGAGTCCTCATCTGACACACTGAGGGAGCACCTGGAGATGGGGGCAGGGTAGAAATCCATGGGCCACACTCGCAGCCCACAGCATAGACGGCCTGGGCACACAGGGCAAGGGCAGAAGACAGGTGCAAATGTGAACCCACGGTGGGATGTGAGAACTTTTAGGAATATCCATCCCCCCACTCCCTTCGAGTCCTCCAGGAGAGCATGCTCAAAGGGCCATGGCTTTTAGCAAAGAGTAGCAACCTCCCCCTACCCATCACCCACCACCACCCAAATTAAGGTCCAAACATCTTCTTGTACTTAGAACCATCACATCACATTGTCTGTTGCACTGCCTGAGTACCTGACAGTCTCTTCCACCAGACTGTCAGCTCCTAAAGGCAAGCATCTTGTCTTACTCATCCTTTAACCAACCCTCACCTGAGGCTCGGTGCACAGTCCTCGGTAGCCGCTTAGATGACGTTTACTGATGTGGAAGAAGTATATGAAAGGGGTCAGAAAGAATGTTGTTGCCATGAGAAAACTTGAAAGAGGAATTGGTGGCCTCTGGTGCCCAAGTCTCACAAGAGCTGGCTGAATAGACTCTTTTTAAAGAAAGGAGACAGTGCTGGGCATGGTAGTGGAAGCCTATAATCTCAGTTTGCAGGAGGCTGAGACAGGAGGATCATAGGTTCGAGGGCAGCCTTGGCAACTTAATGAGATCCTCAACAACTTAGTGAGGTGCTGTTTCAGAATGAAAAATCAAAACAGCTAGGGGATGGAGCTTGGAGGTAGAATGCCCCTGGGTTCAATCCCTAGATCAAAAGAAGGAGAGGAGGAGGAGGAGGAGGAGGAGGAGGAGGAGGAGGAGGAGGAGGGAGAGGGAGACAGGAGTCAGAGCCTATAGTGAGGCAGTATGGGAAAAGAGGATGGAAATGGTTTTAAAACTGCACTTGGCTTGGGAAAGGCAAGCTGGATGCAGGTTTCTGGAAGTCTGGGCCCTGTCTGAGTGGAGTGTTGATAATGTGTCTCCTGGAAGCTTCTGTTTAAATAGCTACCAGGGCAGGATGACTCAGCAGTTGGAGGACAGGGCACTCCGGGTTGCCTCCTCTTTAAGTGACAAATCACATTGCCTGGGGAGTCTGTGGCAGTCTCTGATATGACTAGAGTTTCTTTCCTGCCAGCCCATCAGCTCCAGTGTGGGGCTTCATCTTTAAAATGGTCTCTCATCAACAGGTTCTGTTTCAGAAACTTTGGGCCTTATTTTAAATGCAGAGACTCTCCATATTGAAGACTCCTGATTATCTTCAGGTTAAAGTCAGACTTTGATATCTTCACAATCAGGGTTCTACAAAAAGAGATCTATACCTGCCTTCCCAACACCACAAACTTTAGCTTCTTTTGTTTGGTTTTCCCGTTAGTATTGGCTTCTACAGTTTATTTCTTTGCTCTTGCCCCTGGCAGATATATGGTAGCAGGACAAAACTTTAAGAAAGAGGACTGGGAGGAAATCATATCTAGTAGCTATTTCCTGAAAATTGCAGAAGTTACTAATAGTAAAATTTAGTAGCACAACACGTTCACACTGGTCATTAAAGAACAGTATTCTCTAGATATTTTTGTCTGACAAATGCTAGTGCCCTCTTCTCCTTTCTCCCCTCTCCCTCCTCTCTCTCCTTTCTCCCGCCCCCACCTTCTCATACTAGGGATTGAACCCAGGGGCATTTTACCTATACCCCAGCCCTTTATTTTGAAACAGGTTCTCACTAAATACCCGAGGCTGGCCTCAAACCTTCGATCTTCCGGTCTCAGTCTCCCAAGTACTGGGATTACAGGTGTGCACCACAACCTCCGGCTGCTGATCAACTTTCAAGCAGGGTCCTACAGATGATCAAAAACTACACCTGTAGGAACAAATAACTCAAGTTTATGAATTTGACTAGCTGCTCATTGCTATGTCTGAAATGAAGAGTTTCAAACATATTTTTAAGCAGTATAAATGCTTTAACATGCCTGCAGGACTGGCCTAACTTTCAGACTACATTTTTGCAACCCCTGGCTCAGATTAAGGAAGTAACGGTACTGTCTGCCCACAATCATTATCTTCACTTCTAATACCATTCTTCCTACTCCTCACGGTTTTCCTGCTAGGAACTTCCAGGGCATCAAGATGGTCTCTGGCAAGCCAGGACCTTGCTTAGTTCAGTGGGTCCTGCCTGTGCAGTTTGCTTAATACCATTTATTTGAATTGTCTTTGAAAGAGGAGTTCTCAGCCTGTCTCCAACCCCTGTAGATTTCACTTAAGGATAATGGTGAATTGTGGCTTTTTTATTTACCCCCCAGGGGGTTCATTGTTACTCTAATTATTTCTTGCAATATTAATTTCTTTTGGCAGAAAGTGGTCATTCTACAAATCCCTTTTGGAGCCCAGAGGGAAATGTTTTCACTTGATATAAATGTTTGAGTAACAGAAATAAGGACAGAAGATACTTCAGATTGCAAATTCATTCGCAAATTTTAATTTTTCTCCTTTGAGATATGCTATAATTTTGAGTCCTTAGGAAGTCCACTTTCATCGCTTATATATATAATATATATATATATATATATATTTTTTTTTTTTTTTTTGCGGTACTGGGGATTGAACTCAGGGGCATTCTACCTCCGAGCTATACCCTCAGCCCCTATTTTTTTATTCTTTATTTTGAAACCGAGTCTCACTAAGTTGCAGAGTGCCTCACTAGGTAGCTGAGGCTGGCCGAGAACCCGGGTCCTCCGGTTTCAGCTTCCCGAATGCTGGGATTACAAGCGTGCGCCACCACACCGGGCTCATTGCTTATATTTTTAACACTATTTAAAAATTAAACAAAATAAAATAGCATCTTTTTAATTAGTTTATTGTACTTATTTATTTGCTATATTTTATGTTTCAGTTTCTTCTCTATATTTATCTACATATTTTAAAATAGATAAATATGTAGATAAATATAGAGAAGAAACTGAAACATCTACGATCTCACAAAAACGATCTCTCATAACTATGTTTAATATTCTTGTAGCCGGGCGTGGTGGCACATGCTTGTAATCCCAGCATTTGGGAGGCTGAGACCAGAGGATCCGGGTTCGTGGCCAGCCTCAGCTACCTATTGAGGCACTCCGCAACTTAGTGAGACCCTGTTTCAAAATAAAGAATAAAAAATAGGGCTGGGGGTATAGCTCAAAGGTAGAATGCCCCTGAGTTCAATCCCCAGTACCGCAAAATAAATAAATGAATAAATAAATAAATAAATAAATAAATAAAATAAAGAATAAAAAAATAGGGCTGGGAAGCTGGGCATGGTGGTGCACGCTTGTAATCCTACTATTTAGGAGGCTGCTACAGGAGGATAAAAGCCGGGTATGGTGGTGCACGCTTGCAATCCCAGCATTTGGGAGGCTGAGACTGGAGGATCCAGGTTCGCAGACAGCCTCAGCTACTTAGTGAGGCCCTGGGCAACTTAATGAGACTCTGTTTCAAAAAATAAAGAATAAAAAAAAATAGGGATGGGTTGTAGCTTGGAGTTAGAATGCCCCTGGGTTCCATCCCCAGTACTGAAAAAAAAAAAAAAAGAAAACCTAGGGCTGGGGGTGTAACTCAGAGGTAGAATGTCCCTGGGGTCAACCCCCAGTTCTGTAAAATAATAATAATAATAATAATAACAATAACAACAAAACAACAACAATAATAATATTAATATAACAACAATAATAATAATATTCTGGAGCATTTACTTCCCAAAGTTTTCCCATATGTACGGAATTATACAGAACTTGCTACTTTGTTAGTAATTTTTAAAATTTACTAACAGGTGATACACCTTTTTCTACAGCAATTTAATTGCTATAATGGTTTATTATTATTATTAATGAGACTTACATTTAATGGTTTATTATGACCTCTTTTTTTTTTTTTTTTGCGGTACTGGGGATTGAACTCAGGGGCATTCTACCTCCGAGCTACACCCCCAGCCCTGTTTTTTATTCTTTATTTTGAAACCGAGTCTCACTAAGTTGCGGAGTGCCTCACTAGGTAGCTGAGGCTGGCCGAGAACCCGGATCCTCCGGTCTCAGCCTCCCTAATGCTGGGATTACAAGCGTGCGCCACCACGCCCGGCTTATTATGACCTCTTCACACCATATTTAACTAATTTGCAGAAGGGCTCATTAAGTTATCATGCACTGGCCTTGAACCTGTGATCTCACAGTCTCAGCCTCCCAAGTACTGGGATTACCACCACAACTGGCTATCCTTAGAATATTTCTATCAGCCTATACTCTTATGAGTGCTGTAGATTTTGGAGAAACACCATGCTAATCTCTCTCTGCTGCCTTTAAAATACAACAACATGTGTGTGTTAATTGCCAAATGTTCATCAAGCACCTCCTAAATGCCAGACACTGTTTCGGGCAAGGGACGCTGAACAAAGTGTGCAGGGACTTGTCTCCGAGAACTTAAATCTTACTGATGCAATTGGATAACAAGTAAATGATATAATTTCCAGCTGTCATGGATGCTGGGGAGAAGAGTAAGCAGCATGTGTGTGCTGCACGTGTGTGAATGTGGGGCGTGAGGAGATTTCATTACTTTTTCAGTCAGCCCAGTAAAAAGACATAATATCAGTGTAGAAACAAACTCTAAAACAAATAGCTGTTAATTTCAAGAAACTTTGAACATGAACAAATGTAGAGAAAATTGAGGCAGAGCATGGTGCTGCACACTTGTAATCCCAGTGCTTAGGAGGCTGAGACAGGAGGATCCCAGGTTTGCAGCCAGCTTCAGCAACTTAGTGAGACCTTGTTTCAAAATAAAAATAGGGCTGGAAGCATAGCTCAGAGGTAGAATGCCCTTGGGTTCAACCTCCAGTACCACCTACCCACCCCCCCAAAAAAAGAAAGAAAAAGAAAACTGAAAGTTTCCCATAATCCCAGCATTTTTATAAATCTTTTGTCTTTTTATCTTTTCCGTTTTTGTTTCATCACACACATGCATGGATATCATCAGCTGTTACTCAACACACTACACTTACTTGTCCAGCATATGCCAGTGGTAGTAGCCATCCATTTGCTAGACCTGGGGATCCAGTGAGGAGACTCCCTGACCACAAAGTTAAGGTTTTACTCTGTGGGCTAGTGGTTACCAACAATTGTGCAACTGCAACATGCCCCAGTAATTTGGTTTAAAACATTCCCTTTCCCTCCTCCTAAAAAGGCTGCGTGGCATATGCACAGGTTTGCTTTTTTAATTAAAGTGGGTTACAATTCATTCCCTTGGGTGGAAATATTTGCAAAATGTTTGAGATCATTGAAGAAACCACAGAAGACCACAGGGCAGGCAGTAGGAATTAGAGTGTTGAGATGAACATGACCAATAGGAAAAAACTTGCTAGAGCAATCTTGCAAATTCTTGGAGGATATCCTGCTGCCTCTGGAAAAAAAAAAAAAAAAAGGAAAAACCCCAAACCATGGTAAATTCCATCTCTGTTAGACCTCTAAATAGCACCTTTCTGTTTTACACATTTACAAAATGAGGAGTCTTTTTGACACTTTTTCCCCCCTGATAGCCCATATCCACTGCATTAGCAGAGCCTATTGGATCTACCTCAAATTAAATCCAACCATCGCTCATGATCACCACCTAGGTGCACAGCATCATCATCCCTCATCTGGACTACTGTACAGATTCTAACTAGCCTGCTTTTATACCTGCCTCCTACGTTCATCTCCTTTCCATTACTGTGATGAAAGGCCCAAGATAATCAACTTATGAAAGAGAAAAGGTTAGCCAGGTATGGTGGTGCATGTCTGTAATCCCAGTACTTGGGAGGCTGAGATAGGAGGATTTATAGGTTCAAGACCAGTCTCAGCAACTTAGTAAGACTCTCAGCAACCTCGCAAAACCCTGCTTTAAAACAAACAAA
>PVLC010026349.1:0-22786 GCA_004027655.1 Graphiurus murinus | reverse complement strand
TCAAGAACCTCAACAGAGAACCCACAGAGTGGGAGAAAATCTTTGCCAGCTACTCATCTGACAGAGGACTCATATCTAGAATATACAAAGAACTCAAGAAACTCACAGCTAAGAAAACAAATAACACAATCAAGAAATGGGAAAAGGATCTAAATAGACACTTCACAAAAGAAGAAATACAAATGGCCAATAAATGTGTTTGAATTTTAACAGGCAGAATTGAGGCTGAACCCACTTTTCGGTCTTCTCTGCAGTGTCTGCTGTCTAGAACCTTAAAGGAGATATTGGATTTTTCTGCAGTAGTTTTAGCATTTAGTCACTAACTTCAGGGTCATGAAGAAGCAGTGCATAGGGTACTAATTTCTTTGCTAGTGTGGCTTCCTCATAAAGCCAGAAGATGCATAGGTAACATTAGCTTTCTGATATTCAATTACTTTCCTGGTACTGTATTTCTGATATCAGTGGTTCTTTTGTTGGCCCCCAATTCTCTACCTTCTTGATGATGGCAGAAATAGCATCACCCCTCCTGAGCCATCTGGGATACCTTTCTAAGAGCCTTCTACTCCGGCCTTTACAGTGATACATTCTGTTTCCCGGTTTTATCTCTACTTTAGGCAGTTAACCCTGGCTCATTTGCATAGTCACTTCCTCAGAGTCTCAGTCTCTATCAAAAATTTGGAGAAAGCAGAGTCCAATAACTCTTCAAGCTACATGCAACGAAAGGACGTATTCAGGAAGCTTAGGTTATTACCCAGCATGTGGAAGTTGCTCAGTGAAAGGCATCTTAGAGCAAAGGGTAGTTATTAATTACTTTTGAACTTGCTTGCATCATCCATTAGATGAGAAAATGTATGTACAGGAAGCATCATTGTCAAGAAAAAAGTTTCTCTTCATCCTTTCAGAGAGGAAAGACAATGTGTACTTACTTTTTATTGCTGCTTGGATTCATAGCCCTCCTTTTTCATCTGTGGCTGGATAACTCCAGCCTCTCTTTCTTTGGGCTCCACTCACCTGCCCAGATGGTTCACATGTTGTGTGGAACTTCTTAACATCTATCACTTTTTATGGCCGAATTTTCTAATCTATAGTTCTGTAAATTTTAACTTTGTTTGCATGAATTTAAGAGTGGAATTTCCACAGAGCCAAAAGCCAATGTTGATTAATTAAGCATAGAACTGATTTTTCCAGTGAAAAACCTTTGATCTAAGCCATGAAGAATATGAACTGAGGGCTGTAGGTGTTTCTGAGTAGTAGTGAACCTCCTTAGCACACACAAGATCTTGGGTTCAATCCCCAGAACTGCAAAGGAAAATAAAAAGTATGCAGACTGAGCTTCAGTCTCCTCATCTTTAAAGTGGGTATAACTATCAATGGTTGCCATGGGCATCAAAGTAGACAATTGGAAAACCTTTCATGTATGTAGTTAATGGTGATGTGGAGCTACAAGTGGTCCAGGTTATGACTGACTAGGTCACTGGGCCCCAAGATATGACAAACATGAGACCATTGCTTTTATTCCATAAGTATTTATTCAGGTTTTTTTTATGTGCAGACACAACTTAAATATCTATATGCATCAATTACCACTTTGTCTTCACAACACACTGAGAAGCTATTGCTACCCTCATTTAATAGGAGAAGATGTTGATTCAGTATAATCGACTGATCTAAGGTTATATTGACTATGGGACTCTGGTCCTTGGCCCCCCCTTAACAACATAACCAAACACCTCAGATTTCCTAAAGGACTCTCAAATAGTGCTGCCTATAAAGAGTCCAGTTCTGAGAAAAATAAAATTTAGGTTCCTCCAGTGCAGAACTTCATCTCCCTTACTGTCGGTGCCCCAGTTGAGTCCATTTATGCCCTGAGGTAAGCCCTCATTGCATGGTCACAAGGTTGCCAAAATAAGAATGAACAACAGCTAGCTTCCTAATCACATTCTTTCTGGAGTAGAAATTACCTGCAGATGGCACTTCTCAGTTTACCATACACTTTTATTATTTTCAGAAGCTTTGTTTGAGCAAGAAGGTATATTTCTCCTACAGAGATGGGGTTTTAGAAGTTCTTGTAAAAATGCATTTTGTGTTCAAAGAGGACTCCTTGACTTCATCACCTTTGCTCGCATTGTAAGGGAAATGAGAAGGAAGTTAGGTTTTCAAAATGTCATTAATTAGCTGAATGTGATGGCACATGCTTGTACTGTAGTACTTTGGAGGCTGAGACAGGAGGATCACAAGTTCAAGGACAGCCTCAACAACTTAGTGAGGCCCTTCTCAACTTAGTGAGACCCTGTTTTAAAAATAAAAAAGAAGAAAATAGAGCTGGAGGTGTAGCTCAGAGGTAAAACTCCCCTGTATTCTATCCCCAGAACCACACACACCAATAAAGTGTCATTAATTACCTTTTAAGAGTGGCTCTGCCATAAGGAAGGATTCCTTAAAAGGAAATCATTCTGTCCTGGGGAGGTGGAGTACCATTTGGGAAAAGTTGATTCCCTGTTTTCTTAATTAACTTTGTTGTTTCTGTGCACTTAGTGGAAATGTAATAATTTGTTAGTTTGTACTACCTGTGTGTTTTGAAATAGAAAATTGTTTGAGTAATACCGCTCCTGGGAGTTATTTATGCTAATGCCAAAGGATGCTGTACAAAAAAAAAAAATCTTCCCAGTGAATATTTTTTCTAATTAGAAGAGAAGAAATATTAAACCAAAGAGAATATCATACTTCTTATCAAGTCACTGGGTTTTATCTACCACATCCTATTGAGTTTTGTTCTCTTCTTTTTCTAATATCAAAAGTGTATACCCCCACACACACACATTCATTTTATCATGCAATAATGAGTCTTCATGGTACAATGGAAGATCTTTCAAACTGCATGTTACAGAGTGTTAGAATTGTTCAAGGTCATGTGTACAGTGCAGGGGAACATAAATCCTGAGGTATGAGGACACACTTAAACCAAACCTCTTATAATGATGGAGATTGGATAGTAGCTCAATCCTAATGAAACAAGAGTGTAGGCATGTTTAGGGCAGAAAGAGGAAGAATTTGAGGACTGAATTATATGATGCATGAGGCAGAAGGTTAGTAGCAGTGAGTGGGTGCCAGATAATGGGTCTGGAATCTGAAATCAAAGTTGAGTTTGCACAGTGATACAGAGCTTTTCATCTTCTGGGTTATGGGATGCTGGAAAGTATGGAGTCCTTGACTGTGCTAGCATCAGTTCTACACCTCTTCTAGTCGGAAAACAACAAAATAGCAGCTCTGGAAATAACCTTGACACTGGGCTCTCCTGTTATCCCCTCCCCCTCTCCTCATCTTGCCTATAGGTGAAAACAAGTAACAATGAGGATTACTACTTGTTGGGTCAAGAAGGAAATATGTATCCTACACTGTGTGCCAGATGCAGGGCATTTGGTGATGAGCAAATCTTGACTCTGCATCTGACCTAATAGAGTTTATGGATATTAAGAAATGGATAGTAAGCTAACCATTGCACGGATAATTTTCCCATTGCTAGCAATGACAAATTGTGTGAAAACAAATACAGGATACAATGAAAGCCTCATTGGAAAGGGAGAGTAACAGCCAATTTAGATGGATTTAGAGATCAAGCCAATCTTTGAATAATAAGAAAACATAGGAGAACCCCATTTTACCCTCAAATTCACTAATTCATTTCTTTCTCTCTCTCTCTCTCTCTCTCTCTCTCTCTCTCTCTCTCTCTCTCTCTCTGTACTGAAGATTAAACACATGAGCATTCTGCCTCCAAGCTGCACTCTAAGCCCTTTTTGTTTTTTATTTCTTGAAATGGGGGTCTCACTAAGTTGGTAAGCATATTGCTAAGTTGCTGAGGCTGGCCTCAAATCTGTGATCCTCCTGTCTCAGTTCCTTAAGTACTAGGATTACAGGCATGTGCCATCACGCCTGGTTGCCCACAAATCCCCTTAATAACTGAAGTGTTCTAAAGTTAGCATGTGAGAAGATCATCTTAACTTCAAAGAAGTTGCTCAACCAAGGTCCTGGGATTTCCGCCACACCTCTTAAGGCTGTGCAAGCTCCTGCTGCAGAGACCTCTCTCTTCCCACGGGACCTGCTGGAGGGAAGAGCTGTGGCAGATCGGGGCAACTGCTTTGTGTATAAAGAAATCAGAGTCAGGTTACTTTGTGTAAACCCTCTCCTCCTCTCAACAAACGTTGAACTGTTTGTGTTTTTCCCTCCATGATGAGAAAGCAGGAATGGTAAGGCTAGAGGTCGCAGCTATTCAAGGAGAGGTTTGTGATTAAAAACCCATTGTAGGTATTCCACAAATATTTGAATCCAATTGATTTGCTGGTCCCAGGCTGTGGGGATGGGATCTAGGTTGAGCTTTTGATCTGCATAGGCTTGCTTTCTTCAATGCAGCCTGCGCTTCGTACCCTGGCACCCTCTCTCCTGTGATCTCACACCTTCGCTGCCTGCCTGGTTCCTGGCAGCTTTTGAAGATGACCCTCTTTACCAGCACAGGCGTTGGTGCTGAATTCATTTGCTAGTGCCTAATATTGGCAAGGGAAAGGATTCTCCAGAAGGTCCTATCTTTGGAATTTGTCCACTGCTTTTGAAAATATTTCACTTTTTGGTTCCCTGGGCACTGTTCTCCATCCTCTTTTGTCTGTCTGATGAGTCCCAGGACTTGCCCCTTTTTCTTGTTTCTGATACCTCCTCCATTCTCAGCGAGCTCTAATTTCCCTCATAGCTTCTCTTTTCCATCAGTGTTTTGCTGCCTCCTGGCATCCCCTTCCCTTCTTGGCCATGATTCCAACCACCCCCCATCATCCTCGCCCCTGCCCTGCCATCTACTCTGCTCCACTTCATTCTATTCTTGTTGAAGGTCCACGTTTTGCCTCTGAGACTATGATAGGTGGACTCTAGGCTGGAGGTGGAAACGAAGTGGTGAAGGAGTACAGCAACACAGCCTGTTTGGGAAAAATGAGGCGTCTTAGAGGGTCACCAAAGGGGGCCTAAATCAAATGTGTCACAATTCCTCAAAAGTCTAGGAAGAGAACCACCATATGACCCAGCTATACCACTCCTGGGGATCTTTCCAAAAGAATTGAAGTGAGAATACTATAGTGATACATGCATACCCATGTTTGTAGCTGCACAATCTGCAGCAGGTAGTCTATGGGACCAACCCAGGTATTTTGTCAACAGATGAATAGATTTTAAAAAGTGGTTTATACATACAACAGGATTCTACTCATCCATAAAGAAGAAAAATGTATGTCCTATGCAGGAAAATTAATGGAACTGGAGAATATTATGCTGAGTGAGATTAGCCAGTCTCAGAGTAAAGGGTGTTGTTTTTTCCCATATGTAGAAGCTAGAGAGAAAATAGGAAACATAAGGGCATTGGTTAAATGTGGAGAGACCAGTAGAATGGTGGAAGGGAATTGGGAGAGGGGGGGGGAAGGGAGGGGGAAAAGAAGGATTGAGGAAGGAAGCAGTTCAAGAGAGGTCTGCTGCAGAGATATAAAGGTGCTGGACAAGATATAAAGGTGTTGCTATCAGTTTTATTTGCATGTACAGGAAGGGAGGAGAGGGTATTAGGGAGAGATGCAGAGGGAAGTATACCAAGAGCTGTATGGATATATGATTGTATCACATTGAACCTCCCTGTGATATATAATTGCAATATACCAATAGAAGTATAAAAAAGAGCCAAGCATGGTGGCGCACCCTTGTATTCTCAGCATTTGGGAGGCTGAGACCAGAGGGTCCGGGTTTGCGGCCAGCCTCAGCTACCTAGTGAGGCCCTCCCCAACTTAGTGAGACCCTGTTTCAAAAATTAAGAATAAAAAATAGGTCTGGGGGTATAGCTCGGAGGTAGAATGCCCCTGAGTTCAATCCCCAGTACCACACACACACACACACACACACACACACACACACACACACACACACAAAAGTATTACACAGCTGACTCACATTTGAGGTCTTGAAATACGTGATAGATACCCCATGTTTGGAGGAGAGATCATGTGTATGTCTGCAGGATTGGCTGGCAGGAGAGATCAAAGAGAAGGAAACTTGTCTTGTAGAAGCGAAGCTGTGTAAGATCTGTAAATCTAGGTCGGGTTTGATTGCATGGGAATATGTACGTGTGGACACAGACATTGTGTTGTCTGTTTTGTGCAAGCTATGGGCTATCTAAGGACAAGATTACAAAGTTTTATAAAGGCATATGGGCTCCATGCCCAGAAACTCCAATTTTCTACTTTGTAGGAAGCTCCCTGGGTAAATTACATGCTGAGCAGAGAAACACTACATCTGAAGTCATCATACAGAATGAATATGAACAATTCTCTCAAGTAGAGGATAAGATGCTACTCCTACCAGATTACCTTTTCCAGGTGTCTCTGCACCTAACTAAGTATGTTACAGACTATGGAACATTGTGAATTTATATATGGACCAGTTGTGTAAATACAGTGTGATGGATATTTTCCTATCTATGTCTGCCCAAATCCAATAAACAGTAACTTACATTTAAACTTAATTTCTGCAGAAATACAACTGGATCAGTTACTGATAGTACTTCTGTGCCACTCTGTGAATAGCATTTCTGCTAGACTGGTCACACTTTAACCAATCTTTCTGGCAAAGCATGGCAAGACCTTCCATTCTATTATGTGTCAGTGGTGGTAAAATCAGTCTTTAACAAATAGTTAATGTAAGAACTGTGTGCAGCAATAAATAGACCTAGGACTCCAGCTGGCACCAAGTCTGATTTTAGATTGAATGACAACCAAGCTATGGTATTTTCTATTTTTAAGGGTGGAGGGTGGAGTCACAAAAACGGAAATGTAGAGTTGTTTTTTTAAGATGCTATTTAAAATAGTCCTGAGTGTGAAGTATCCTATATTTAGATTTAGGTCATTTGAAATGCTTCTCCCTTTTAAGGTTAAAAAAAAAAATTGTGGGAATAGCTGCAGGGAAGGTTGACTTAGGGGGCTCTGCCCTGTGTGTGAGCTAATTTTGAGGCTAACCAGCTGCTGCCCCTCCTAAGGAGATAAGGAGATAAACCTGTTGATGCTTTCTTTACCTATCACAGTAGCCAGTAGATAAGAAGCTTAAGACACTGAACTGCACTCTGTCCTTCTCACCCTTGGTTTCTCATTCCCAGCTTTCCCTTGGGCAGGACAATCCTGATAAGGTGCAGTCCAAAAGATTATAATGACATTTGCTTCTTATTACTTATTTTCCAGTATTTCATCAGCAAGGGAAAAATGGAAGAGCAGGGCAAAAACAGAGAACTTGGGGCTTCCTAAGACTGAGCTCATCAGATCTTAAAGTTCACGGGTTTGGGGTGTGCCTCCCTTACTGCAGGCCCTCATGTCTTCACTTTTCACACTGGCAGCTCAAACTTCAGAAGTTTTAATAGCCATATAACATGGCCTATCTCCACCAGCAAGATACTGTATATCTATGTCTCTTATGTCTTATGTCTGCTATGTCTTTTATATTTCAGTAGGTACAAAATTACTTTTTTTTTTTTTTTTTTGGTACTAGGGACTGGACCCAGGGGCCTTCTACCTCTGAGCTATACACCCAACCTTTTTTATTTTAAAACAAGGTTTCACTAAGTTGCTGAGAGTCTTGCTAAATTTCTGAGGCTGGCCTGGAACCTGCAATCCTCCTGTATCAGCCTCCCAAGTTCTGGAATTACAGGCACCACCATGATTGGAAAACTTCTATTTTTTAAATATCTGCTAGGTAGATGTTTGTATATTAATGGCTTTAGTTACTATTTCAGAATTTCATTTATCTTGAGAAATCTAACTCAGGAGCTAATTTAAGTGTGATATTCTTTTAAGTATCACTCGGATGTAATAAAACATGTTACATGGTGGTTTTAGTGATAGGGATTTTTATTTCTTAAAAAAATTTCTGTCTACTTTGTTATTGTTGATCATTCTCTTGGGTCTTACTTCATTAACTTTACCTGTTAAATATGGGTACAGAAAAATCCATGTGAAAATCAGTAGAAATGAAAGGGAAATACTCTGAGATTTCCATCTACCCAGTAGTCCTCAAAGAAATTTCTATCAACTCATTAGAACTTGTTAGTTACATTCTCACCCATTGGCTAACCAGTAGGCAAAGATTTAATTTTAAAGTACCTTCCAAGTAGGCCATCTCTAGTATCCATTTTTTTAACATCTACCATCTACCAAGGATCTATAATCATGTTTGTGGAAGCCATTAAGTTTTGCTTATATTTTAATTTTTCCCCTCTTTTCAAGTGGGCTTACTTTTTCCTTCTCTTAAAGTGAAAAGATCTGAGGGTTTTTTGTTGTTGTTGTTGTTTGTTTGTTTGTTTTTTGTTGTTTTTTTGTTTTTTTGCTTAGCACATAATTATTTACCATGTAACCTGAGCTGGGCTCTAAATTTCATGTTGGGAATAGAGGAGATGGAGCTCTGAGAAAGACCATCCTGCTTTCTATCTTCTTGGGTTTGGGATTATACTGAGTGAAGTCTCTCTCTCTCTCTCTCTCTCTCTCTCTCTCTCTCTCACACACACACACACACACACACACACACACACACACACAGCAAGGGAATGAAATGATTATCAATTATAAGTATTATAAAGGAAATAAATGAAGAATGAAGAGAGAATGATAGGATCTAAGGCTGAGTTAATTAAAGTTCTCTGGAAGTGAACTATAGTTTAGTACCAAAAGAGGAGAAGATGTGACTTCTCAGGGAAGGTGGGAAGAGAGAGCATCCCAAGTCAAGAGCCCAGATCATGCCCTGATCCTGAGTTGTGAGAAGGCTCAGTTTTCTTGAAGAAGACCAGTTAGCACATTATACTCTATCATTTTTTTAAGAATTTTATTGGTGCAGTCTAATTTTACACATCATAGTGAGATTTAAAGTGATGCATTCATATATGCACACTACATTTCTTTAGCAGACTGGGGTGCAGAAGAAAACTCTGTCCTTTTTCTCTGGGAGATCTTCATTCTAAATGTGATATCAATGTATGTTCAGATTTCTAGATTAGCTTCCTACAAAGAGTTTCCTTTTAATGATTTCAAGAAATGTATTCCACAGGTATAAGAATCTATTACCTTTTGCTATTACCAAAAAAGAAAAAGCCGCTCACCTTCTGGTGATAGCCTTGTGCTGCATATGCCCCCCACTCCCCAAAGGCTTTTTGAAACCAAGTGGTAAACTTCCCCAGACTAAATGATCCTGTTCTTAAGACTCATATTCTCTGGCTCTCAATAAACCTGAATATAATTCTTTGTCTTCTGGGTAGCATAATATGCATACAAAGTTTTAGGAGATGCTCTAGTTCTACATTAAGTGGTAAATTTACTTTTTAATTCTTTTTGTTATGCTTCATTTATCCTTAGTGTCTTTTCTCATCCCAAACTTTTCAAGATTTCTTTTATTATCAATTAAATTTAAGGAGACATAAGACCTTCTCAGATCTAGTCCATTCTTGAATTGTGGGTCTTAGTAATATCTAATCTATTATGTATTCTACAGAATACATTGAGCTTTTTATTCTTATCTGACTCATCTTCCTAATATCGCTTAGATTTTCAATCCAAAGGCAGACATGCCTCTTCCTACACATTTCACACTTTCTCTGTCTCTCTGTTTTTCTTTATCTCCCTGGGATTCTGCATTTCTCTCAGGTACTCTCTGTCTTTCCAAATATCTATCTCTTTCTCTCTTTCTCACCCCCTACCTCTCCCCTCCCCACGCACACATGCATAGCCCAGATTCATAATCTAATCATTTGCAGATATGGCATTCTTCTTCCAAACACAGATGTTCCTCTTTCCTATGGAATCAATTCTAAGGATTAAAAGTGAAAACAAAGCTTATAGAGAGATCATGATGGTTCAAAGGGAGAAGACTGGGACTGCCCCAGCCAGCTCTATGACATCTGTCATGTAACACATGGCTTTGGCCATGTAAAACTAGAGCAGAAAGCAAGACTCTGTCTAGATGCCTTTCTAATTATGAAATTAACACAAGTATCAGTTAACATTTTTTGCTCCCATACAGGCATCATGCTAAAGGCCAAATGTGATCGTGAGATTATCACTTCTAAATAAATTAATATTTTCCTCAGACACTATGTTAGTCTCCTGAGACTGAATTAGGACTTCTGGAAGTGAGTTAGATCTCATGGGATTATATAATTTACTACGAGAGCAGATTGTTATAAAGTGCCTAGCATCCCTCTGGTTTTCTACCATGCATACGTGCTCTTTCCACATGTGCTTGCTTCCCCTTTTCTACTCTGCTATAGTATGATACAGCACAAGGCCCTCACCAGAAAGTGAGAAGATGCCAGTCCATGCTTTTGGACTTCCAGAATCTTGAAGTACAATCAATTTTTCTTCATATATTACCAGTCTTGGGTATTTTGTGATGGCAACAAAAAATGTACTAAGACATCCATGTTATTAAAAAAATCACTTCCTCTCCCAAAATGACTTGAAATGGCACCAATGAAGTCTGTCAGGTTTATTCAAAATACAGTCCTAACTCCTTAAGGGTGAGCCTTTCATGTACACATTTTTAACCAATGCCAAAATTCACACCAATACTTATGCCCTCTCACTTTTGTGTAATATAACCATTATGTGATACTGTCACATCATCAATTTGTCAAGAGAGCTGCCTCTGCTTTGTGTCTTTTACAAAACAAGGTTCCACCCGAGTGATGGCGGCTATCACCCTATGTCCACCCCACGCCCACGAGTTGGTCTGCATAGATGTGTTTCCAGAAAAGTTGTTTCCTCTTTCAATTTCCTTACAGGTCTGGACCTGTCAGCACCTCCCCCTGCTGCCAGTCTGCCCAGCACCGAGGCCTCAGCAGCCTTCTCCCTGGGCGCCTGTGTCCTCTTCAGGGCATTCTCAGGCCACAGTGCTCTCCAGTTCCATCCCTTTTCCTGCAAATGATGTAATTTCATTCTTCTTTATCTAATAGCCATGTATTCTTATTATACACTATTTTTTTTTTTTTGTATGTGGCACTGGAATTGAACCCAGGAGCATTCTGCCTCCAAGTTACACTCACAGTCGTATTTTATTTTATTTTTATTTTGAAAAAGGGTCTCACTAAGTTAATGAGAGTCTCACTATTTGCTGAGGCTATTTCAAACCTACAATCCTCCTATCTTATCATCCCAAGTACTGGAATTATAAGCATTCACCACTACACCTGGCTTATTGTACACTAAATACTCAATTCCGTATCAACAATGGTCCTTAAGTTAGCTTACACTTTTATGTATATATACATATAAAATGTAATCATCTGAATATTAAAGTCAAAGGTTTTGCTGAATTTGTGTAATTTTCTTACCAAGTAACAAGATTTACTTATTTAAGCATAAAATATAATATGTGTATGTGTTCTGGAGAGTAACTTATTGGGTATGTGATCTTATTAAATAGGAACAAGGTTCATGTCACCAAGAGTTTATTAACAACTAATAGCTTGTGAAGTTGGAGAAAATTTTAGGGCTGGGTGAGAAGGGAGGAAGTTATTTTAATCATTTGCTGAAGCCATTTATAGCCTATCATCTTTTCTGTTGTGAAGATTATCACTTAATTACAAGATAACATGATTTGCTATTTAGGTATCAGAGATGAAAATGTACGGGCCAAGACCAGAGTGAAAATCAGTTCTCCAAAGGTCTTGGCACTAACTAATAAAGCTAGTGTAGCTGTGTGTCTGCCAGCCCAGTCTGGGCTGGGGTGTCTGTTTTAAAAACATGAGATGGGCAGAAATATGACCATGTGTAAATCCAGGAGGAATGGCGTATGCAGTGGGAGACTGCCCAAGTAGAAGCCAGTGATGTAGGTGTGTGACCTCACCATGCAAGGAGGCAGAGTCCTAGGTCCTCCTCCAGGACTGTCTCCTGATAGAGTCCCCACTGGCCAACTTGTGCAGGAAGCCATAAGGCAGGGGACCATCAGTGTGGTCCATGCAGAGACCAGAGCAAGATGGGGAATGGTTGTGAGGGGACAGCAAACAGTCACAGGGCCTCCCATGGCTCATGCTCCCAGTAAAAATGTGCTGAATGAATAACACATGTCATAGGTAGTTGGATTAAATTCTGTTACTTCAAGCTCTTGTTTCCTTGGCACTTGGTCTATAATCCTCCTAAGAGTGTCTATAATGTTTTCATTTTTAAGTACTTTGCATATATATGTGTGTGTGTGTGTGTGTGTGTGTGTGTGTGTGTGTATGTGTGTGTATTTTAATGTGCATGATCTTCCTCTAAAGTGGATTTTATTTCCATTTAAAAAGAGGAGGAGTCCTAGCTGGGTGTAGTGGCACACTTATAATCTCAGTTCTTTGGAGGCTGAGACAGGAGGATCAATGGTTTGAGGAGAGCCTCAGCAAGTAGTGAGACTCTCATCAACCTAGCAAGACCCTCTTTCAAAAATAACAATAAAAATAGGGCTGGGAGTTTAGCTCAGAGGTAGAATGTCCCTGGGTTCAATCCCTAGTACCACAAAAAATAAAAATAAAAAGATGAGTCCTAATTTCCAGGAGAGATTAACCAACTTGTCCAAAATTGCCTCACTGATAAAAGAATGGAGAGGGAACCCCTAACTGTAGCTTCTGGCTCCACGACTCTAACATAGACATTGTGGAGGGACTACACAGTACTTCTGTAGAGTAGATCATTCAGATTCAGTAAGTTTAGCATGTCTTGTCTTCTTCCAGCTAATGGTTGACTCAGCAGTAATACTCTAGACTGTCTTAGTGCTATCTGTCTCAATATTCCCATAGGGGATACCTGTGAGAATCATCCAGGGGCTTACTAACATAAAGAATCTTAGAGTCCTAATCTGTAGGATTGGACCCCTAGAAAGATCCTCAGGGTGTAGTCATGTCAACAGACTCAGTTTTTATGGTTCTCTGAAAGTTCAGACTCTTCATTTTATAAACAAGTTAAATAGCCCAGAAAGTCACTGGAATAAGGCTAGTTAGTTTCAAAAGCAGACATTCACATTGTCAATAAATAAAGTAATGCCAAATAAGAGTAATATTCACTAAAGCATATAAACTGAGAATGGGTGCATAAAACTTATTTGGCTAAAATGCTCTTCTGTAGATGTACTTCTGATGACTAAATGTGAATTAGATGACACTTTGATCAGAGGAGATACAACCTAACAACATATATTGATTTAATGCATAGTACAGGGTAAAATTCTTTCTCTCCACTCCATGTCTAGATAATTTTCGAAGGAGGGATAATGGAGCTGCCTCTCAGTCACTTATTTCAGATGAGTACACACTGGATTACATGAATCGGTACCCAAGAGTGAGGAACGGCAAAGTTATCAGCAAAGCACCAAAGATTTAAATTGTGTTTTGAAAGATAGACATTTTATTAATGAGCCCCTTTTCAAAGCAAGTACCTATTTAGCTCAGGAGATTAGCCCTTCTGCTGTAAGATTAACACAGGCCTGCTAAAGACATCTAGTCTCCAAACTGGCCTACTGTCTCTGGGAGATACATAAATTGTTTTTTAAATCTCAATGCATTTCTCTTGATAGGACTGTGAACTCAGACAAAATTGAGTGATGGCTAGGAGTGTACTCATGTAACAAACATAGCTAAGTGTCTCTCGCTTCAGGTAGTTGGCTCTTGAAGTACAATGATAGAGTATAAATTATGTTAATAGGAGTTGCAGTGATCTACTTAATCCACTAAACTTAAAGTGGGCATTGACACTCTTTCATGATTATAGGGATGAAGATGACAAAGGAGGGCTTCATAGATAGCTGCTGAAGCAGTTAGAGCTATGACAGGAAAACCTGTTTCAAAGGACTCTATTGGTGTTAAAATACATTAATTCTTACTCTTTCAACTTAGACAACAGTAGCTCTTGTGCTGTGTTTAATAAATCTGAGTATATGGTACTTTTTTTTTTTAAGAAGAGCCTTTCTGCATCTTCTTCCTGGGCTCCTTTACTGAATTTGTACAATCTCCTAGATACATATAATTCAAAGACTGTTATTAAGACAATGGCTTTGACTTTAGAGTAAGCTTATGGCTTTAAGGATAGTTTTCAGCAAATGAGCCAACCATATGTTAAATCAAATTTAACATCCATTATGAAACACTGAATCATACTTTATATCTCAGTAATGATAACAAATGATCGCTTATCTCATGTTCTTCTCATTTGTACTACTTCTCATCAATCTTGCTAATATTGCAAAGATTTATTAAATGAACAAATGTCCAGCTGTAGCTCTTAATATTAATAGCTCTTTTTTTATATTTTCCCCCTCACTATCTTCCCTTTCCATGCTTGCTTAAACTCACTTTAATATAGGCTTTAAAAGTTATAGTTTTTCTTATTCTGAAATGATAATTAACAGAAAACTAGAAAGTTAGCAATAAAATTATTTTAATGAAACTGTGCAATTATACCAGCCCATTAAAGGCACAGGATTTGCTTTGTGCTCAATACTGGCATGAAGATCTCTCTCTGCCTCTCTCTCTCTCTCTCTCTCTCTCTCTCTCTCTCTCTCTCTCTCTTTCTCTCTCTCCCCCCCCCCCTAGAGTAAAACAGTTGATGTTAAAACTCTGGAAACATTTCAGATCCCTTATGACTTAAAATTGCTACTTACACAGTAAAAGTTTAGATTGCTTAAGTAAATTTGTAATTTTATCTTTAAAGTTTAACTAACATTTATTCTTCCTTTCTAAGTGCTTACTGTTGGTGTAAATTGTAAGAGGTTGCCTTTTTCTGGTTTTACTGTGAATCTTTAACTCAGCAATTTCCAAAACAATAACTTTTCCATGTTCCAGTTTCTAGAAAGGATTCCACCATATCTTCCCTTTTCTGAGGCCCTAACTATGAATGCCAATGTCTCCTTTATGTGCTAAATTCAGTGTTTGGGGGCATGGCAGCTTTCTCCTATAAAATGGTCACTTAGATTTTTAAATCTAAGGGGACTCTTGTTAGCAGACTCTTTACCAATGGCTACCCCGGACTCCTAGTTGTGATCTAAGACATTCTTCTTTCCTCTTGAATCCATCTTGCATTCCTGGCAAAACAAATCTTGCTCAGTCTTCCTGATTTGTAGCTTTATTTAATAAATTCAGATATTCCTTGAGGACCAGGATTCAACACAATTTTTTTCCCACCGTCCCCACAGTTTCTGCTTTGTACCAGACAATATATGTCTAAGCCAAATTTCTTTGTTAATGACAAACAGCACACTTCTGGTGAATGCTTCATTCTAAAGTAATTAGCCGTGCAATTCAGTTGACAGTCATATGCTGCTTTGTAACATCTCTCTTATTATCTCTAAGTGTTAATTTTTTTTTAGTTGAAGTTAAAAAAAAATCCTTTGTACATTTCTGTCATTTCTCCTCTCAGAACTTAAGATTCTTTGATATTCTGTTTTATATTTCTCATAATTCCTAGGAAGACATCTTTGCTGGTATGATAAATTATTCTTGATTTGAATAAATAGCAACATAAAAAAACCAAATCTTAAAAATATGTGTTTCTCAGTTGATGGTATATACCAAAATTGGACCAGATTTCTTTTTTTCTTTTGTGGTACTAACGATTGAACCTTGGAGTGTTCTTCCTGTGATCTATACTCTCAGCCCTATTTTATTTTTTAGTTTGAAACAGAATCTTACTAAGTTGATGAGGGCCTCTCTAATTTGCTGAGGTTGGCCTTGAACCTGCAATCCTCCTGTCTCAGCCTCCCAATTACTGGAATTACAGGCATGTGCTACATGCCTGGCTTGGTCCAGATTTTTAATTTCAAGAGTACTGGGAAAAAGGGTTTCGGGAATTAGAGGGCTGTCCAATTTAAGGAAGAATTATTTTGTGAGACATAGAATTAAAACCGCAGAGTTTCAGGATGGGAGGGTCAGAGAAGGGACATAACTGGGAGGGTCACAGGTTTTATTCACAGATGCAGGGTTGGGACTAGAGCAGAGCACTGTGGCTTCAAATGGGGCGTGAGCTGTGGGGTTAATGTGTTGTGTTATCAGGGCGAACTTAACCCAGGGGAAGTACAGCCCTGAAGTGAACAGTCTCATCCCCACCACTGGTGCCTTGGCAGTTGTGGGAGTGAATTAAGGTGGAGGATGAAGTGACAGTTGGAGAGTTAGGGTCTCAGTAGTTTCTGTGGTCTTTCTTACAGCATCTTAGTCTCAATTTCCTTATCTGTAAAGTGTGGATGTAAGTTTTCCCTAGAAATACTGTGCAATATAATTTGTAAGATGTATGTACAGAGCTTAGAATAGTGCTAGGTAGAGATCAAGGACTCAAACTGCTATTGTTTTTAATAACAATCACAATAATATATATAATCATATGTTTAACTATATTAGCAATTATATATAGTTCATATACATAGTATATATCAGATAATTGTCACTGGTAATGATGTTTCACACAAGACTTTTTCCTTCTTATAAATTTGATTGATAAGGCTAGTGAAGCTGGGCATGGTGGCTCATGCCTTTAATCCCAGTACTTGGGAGGCTGAGAAGGGAGGAGGATCACAGGTTCCCGGACAGCCTCAGCAATCTAGTAAGGGTCTCAGCAACTTAGCAAGACTCTGTTTCAAAATAAATTAATTAATTAATTTAAAAACAGGGCTGCAAGCCGGGCGTGGTGGCGCACGCTTGTAATCCCAGCATTCGGGAGGCTGAGACCTGAGGATCCGGGTTCGCGGCCAGCCTCAGCTACCTAAGTGAGGCACTCCGCAACTTAGTGAGACCCGGTTTCCAAATAAAGAATAAAAAATAGGGCTGGGGGTATAGCTCAGAGGTAGAATGCCCCTGAGTTCAACCCCCAGTACCAAAAAAAAAAAAAAAAAAAAAAAAAAAAAACAGGGCTGCAGATGTAGCTCAGAGGTAGAATGTCCCTGTGTTTAATTCCCAGCATCACACATAAACACACACACACACACACACACACACACACACACAAATAAGGCTAGTGAATCATTATGGTGTAGTTAAAATTCCCATTTCTTATAGTTCAATGCAATGAACATATGATCAGTGTTTGTTTATTTATTTATGTATTTATTTATTTATTCAGTTCTGGTGATTGACCTCAGGAGTATTCTACCTCTGAGCTACAACCCAAGCCCTTTTGAATTTGTTGTTGTTGTTGTTTGTTTGTTTGGAAACATGGTCTTGCTAGGTTGCTGAGTTTCACTCTATTGCTGAGGCTGGCCTTGAGCCTGGGATCCTCCCATCTCAGCCTCCTAAATACTAGGATTGCAGGCAGGCATCCACCATGCATGGCTGCTAAATTTTATTTTAATGAAACCACAGAACAATTGCATAGTTCTTTCTCCTTTGAGAGTTTCAGGAGATGAGGTAGTGAATGAAACACTGAAAGATCTCCCATGATTTGAGGAAGAAACTCCCTCTAAAATTCATTTAACACTTTAAATTTAAGGGCAACATATGGGAACTCCTCTGTGAATAGGAATATAATGTAGTGCTATGTAAACAAATGGTGAAAATCATCTAATTGAGATATAATGAAAGCAAGAATTAATAGCCTGTGATAATTTAAATAATTAATAGACCCCACCACCCACTTTCTGACCCTAAAGAAGAGAGAATGCATATCTATTTTGAAAGTTAATAGTTACCAAAGTTTGATTTATTGATCAAGATGATATTAAACATTCGAAACTAGGCTGTTCACATACTTCCTTAAAAAATGCTATTTGTACTATTTCCCATTTGATCCACAGTCAGGATTACATTTTCAACCCTACAGTAAAATTTTACAATCTAGTCTTCACTATTGTCATACTCTTAATCAAACAGGAAATTGCTTCCCTGGGTTTGGCCAAGACAGAAGGAGGATGGATGGTGTAATATTATCTAGAATTACACCATCCATGGAGGCTAAAAATATGCAGGTGCCCAGCGTGGGACTAAGAATTTCAGTTCTATAAAGTCTCACTTATAATATCTGCAACCTTCAGAGTCAGCTCTGGCTTTGTGGAAGATTTTGTGCTTGCTCTGCTCAATGTTCCCCACCTGTAGTCCCAGACACTTGGGAGACTGGGGTTGGAGGATCATTTGAGCCCAGGAATTGGAGGCCAGCCTGCCTGGAGCTGGTCTCAAAAAAAAAAAAAAAAAAGTGCTTACTAAATACCTACTATGTGCAGGCAGTGTGCTGAGTTCTGTGGGGGAACTGAAGTGATGAAGGCCGAGTTTGTGTCATCAGGGGGCATATTTCCTAATCGGGGCTTTAGGTACACAGGAGGTGAAACTCTGGGGTGTTCCCTGTGGGTAGCATGCCATACTATGTGCCTGCCAAGATAAGAGCAATGATTTTGATAGGAAATGAGACCTTTGAGCCAGATCTTGGAAGTTTTGACTATTCGAAAATGGCAAAAAAAATGCCAGAAGCCTCAGAAATGGTGATCGAACTAATCTAGCCAGGGAAGAGGCAGCCGGTGACAGGGCAGATTTCAGATAATCCTCAATGGGTGCCTGGGCTCAATCTCTAAAGCACTGGGGGGCCAGCAGAGATTTTTAGAAGATCAAATCCACATTTCATGAAGATGAACGCTGCAGCTCTGTGGATCTGACCAGTGCTGCCGAAAGGGGGCAGTCCAAGTGGTGGGAACTGGAGAAGAGGAAGGCTGAAGAGGGAGAGATCTCAGGGAGTGGCCTCAGTGAGCAGCCAGATGCTACCAGCAGGAGGCAGATATATGCTTAAACTAGTATTTCCAGATGAGCTCAGGAGAGCCTGAGTTTCCTTACCAAGACATTGGCAATGCACCACACAGAAGCAAAGCTAATAGAAAGCTTTGCTTCAGAGAAATGATACACATACAACACACACAGTTCACGCTTCCTTGATTGTATGGTGCTGTTGGTTATAAATACATCATCGATTTTATAATATTTTAGAAAAAAGAAATGCTACTGTATTAAACATATACAGCAGTCTCCCCTTATCTATAGTTTCTCTTTCCATAATTTCAATTATGCATGGTTGACTATGGTCTGAAAATGTTAAATAAAACATTAAAGAAGTGAATAATTCATAAGTTTTAAGTAACTTTAATTACAGCACCTTGTTATAATTGTTCTCTTTTGTTATTGTTCTTAATCTTGAACTGTCCCTAATTTTTAAGTTAAATGTGTGTGCGTGCATACATATGTGCGAAAGAAAAAACACATGTCTACTGGGGTGTCTTGGAATGTATCTCCTGCAGTTCAGGGGAAGCTACTGTATATCAGCCATAAGATGCATCTTTATTTACCTATGTTAAAAGTGAAAAAATTAATACCTTAAAATTGAGGAGACAAGGCAATGACCTTGCAGTTCTTAATATTTACTGGCTTCTAGTTTATTGCACAATCAAATAATTGTACCCTGCATATACTTTAATATTAGAATTCAATTCTCATTTCTTTATGTTGTGACCTTAGGTGAGTCACTTCACCTCTGCTGAGACCAAAGTTTAAAATTGCATTGAAAAGTATAGCCTAGAAATCCTTTGGCATAACCATGCTTCCCTTTTGTCATTCATACCTTAGCATGTGCTGCCATGCAATTTATTGCTAAAGATTACCAAATGCTACCTAGATCTCAATGTTATGAGTTAAATTCCAAAGGTGAAAAGAAATCATCAAGCCTGGTTGCACATTCATGATTACTGTTTAAAAAATAGTAGAGAATAATATCGTTATCTCACCTTTTCTTGAGTCAATAGTATTTTCAGGGAATGGAGCCCAGAACGCCGTCTTTTTAACAAGCTCTACAGATGATTCCAGTGCATAACCCATCTTGATTTTCTCAGTGCCGCACAGCCGGTTTGGATAATGACCCTGTAGTTGGTGGTCTTTACTCTTCTTTGAGCAGCCCAAAATAGTGCAGAGGAAACAGGATTTTGTTTTCCCTCTTTGTCGGCCATCTCTACAGTCCTGCATCTTCTCAACCTTCCCTGCCACCTTTGCAGCCAGTTTTTAAATGGAATTGTCTCATTTGAATTCTCCAAGCATCATTTTGTCTGAACCCTCAGCATTGGCAAATTGTCATTTGCTTTGTTATAAGTTATTTTTTTAAAAAACACAGGCACAATTTAGCTATAATTCACAATTTTACCAATTAACCATAGATAGCATTCTTCTGAATTCTTAAGAACATAAAAAATGTAATTAGGTGATAAACAGTGTCATTTTTTTGCCAGAAAGAAAGTAATGGACTTTGAGTCTGTCTGGATTTAATGTTGGCATTTTAGGATAGGAATGCTAATCATGAAAGCTTCAGTAAAAATAAAAATTAAAACCTTGTTTTCTATAAAATATTATGTGGTAAACTGCAAATGGGAAAAGACAATTTGAACTTACATACTCTTTTCCTAGTTTATACTCTTTTTTAACCTCTTCTATTTACCTAACTTGTTTCTTCCCAAATACAGACATTTAAATGTCTTTGGCCTCTAGGGCTCCCAGGACCTCCAACCCACTACTAGCAATCTTATCAGCATTTAGCACCATGCATATTAAAATTTAGCAGTTAATTATCTGTAGTTCTAATTCAGTAAGCCTGTTCAATTAACATCTGGGATTCAGTTCATCTTTTTGCTGACTTTTTAATTTAAGGCTTGGGACATACTGTATCTCCCAAGAAGACATATTTAACAAAGATTATTTTCTTTATTTAGATTTTTTTTTCCTTTTAACCTATGGTATGCTTTGTGAAATATTTTCATAACACTTTCTTATAACTTTTTTTCCTAGAGGGAAGATTATTAGCAGTAAATAACATTTTAGTTTATTTATTTTAAAATAGAAGGTAAGTTTAGTTAAATCCCTTAATTTTTTGATTTCTGAAAATTGTTAGCATATCAGGAAAAGATTTTCAGATGGAGAAACATCTCTTTGCATCATGGTGGGATTTTCAGTGATCTGCCTTTTCTTCTTGGCTACCTCCTATACCTGACTGATACTTGAAATTGCTTTATCTGGGCATGGTGATGCATGCCTGTAATCCTGATACTTGGGAGACTGAGACAGCAGGATTGGAGGTTTGAGGCCAGTGTCATCAATTTAATGAGACCCTCAGCAACTTAGTGATATCCTATTTCAAAATAAAAGTAAAAAAAGCTGGATGTGTAATTTGCAGGTAGAATACCCCTGGCTGGGTTCAATCCCCAGTATAAAAACAAACAAACAATTAAGATAGGGGACACTTTATTTTACCATTAAAAGGTATGGAAATTAATTATTTAAGGACCCTAGAAAGATCTGAATCTTAGGGTTTTATTTGCATTATGTTGTAATGAATGTGAGGACTCTTTCTTAGAGTTCTGTGATGGGCATGGAAGAGCAGATTGTTTCACTCCTACACAAATGGTATCTACACAGGGTGGAGACTGTCCACATTTCTGCTTTTCTTGCACTGAAACTTTTATACCCACATGTGGCTCTCTCTCCAGAAGATACTCTGTGTCAGGAGTTTATCTTTGTGCCCACAGCTTTTTCTTTGGCATAGCCCTTCCACACGGTGCACTGGCCTATGGTAAGTGTTAACAGGCTGACTGTTTCTAGAGTGACTGTTACACTGTCGTTGGATTTTAAAAATTTTAGTCTCAATTCAGTTTAAAATTTTTGAAAAATGTAAAATAATTAAAAAGAGATGTCAACATTAATTTTCTCTTTCTGAGATATATACAACATTATTAAAATTTGAGTCAATTTCCTGCCATTCCTTTTTCTTATTTGTATCTTAGTACAAATATGCATTCACATGTGAGTCTTTTGCATATCTGTAAAATACACATGTATATTTACACATTTCATGTTCTGCTTTTATTTTTTATTTATTTATTTATTTATTTTTACGGTACTGGGGATTGAACTCAGAGGCATTCTACCTCTGAGCTATACCCCCAGCCCTATTTTTTTTATTCTTTATTTTGAAACCGAGTCTCACTAAGTTGCGGAGTGCCTTACTAGGTAGCTGAGGTTGGCCTCGAACCCAGATCCTCCGGTCTCAGCCTCCCGAATGCTGGGATTACAAGTGTGCGCCACCACGCCCGGCTCTGCTTTTATTTTTTATCTTACCTATTTCAATATTTTTCACATTATCAAGTAATAAAAACCAGATTTCTTAATATTTCAAATATTAGCCTTTGAGTATCAGAATCCATTCTCTTATTTAGTTTAGTCTTTAAAAATATCATTTTGTTGTTGTACATAAAGCTGTAACAAATGTCTTACAAGTAGTCTTTGTATCGCTGATAATTACATTAGCATAAATTTCTAGAAGACTGTGAATAAATATTTTGATACTTATGCTGATTTGCCCTTAGGAGTGGTGTATATGTGTGCTTTTTTCCTTTAGCCTCTGCAAAGTTTTATTGAAAAACATTCTGTCCTATTTATCTAATAAAAATGACATTTCATTGTTTAAAATTATAGTTAATTGAATATGGTAAAGTTGAATATTTTTCATATTTTACTTTTCAATTTATAGTTCTTATTTTATGAACTATTCATAATTTTATTTTTTATTGGTAGATTTAAGTTTTCTATATCTTCTTGACTCAATTTAGGAGGGTTGTATGTATCTAAAAAATCGTCAATTTCTTCCAGATTTTCCATTTTGTTGGAGTATAGTTTTTCAAAATAGTTTCTGATGATCCTCTGTATTTCCGTACTGTCGGTGGTAATATCGCCTTTTTCATCTCTTATTTTGGTAATTTGGGTTGATTCTCT